>JARHVA010002398.1:352500-580000 GCA_037957365.1 Torreya grandis
TCACTTATTGCTCTTAACCCTATTCATGAGAATAATATAAATCAAAAACCTAACCCTAATTCTACTAAAGGAAAAAATGGGAACACAATATCTAGTATTAATAATCATAAACCTAAGTTTAATGGGAAGTAAAATATGTATGATAAATTTGGTCATAAAAAGGAAACATATTATAAAAAAATATAGAGTTAATAATAAATCTTATAAAAATAACAAAGGGAAGATATGCAATCAAAATAAACAAAAGAATCAAAACCCTAATCAAAATAACAATTAGGGTTAGAATTCCAATGTTATTGCTTTATATGTTATTTTATTTACTTTAAATGAGAAATAATGGATTATAGATAGTGGTGCATCACACCATATGACTTGATTATATAATATTTTTTATGATTCTATATATATCTTTGAAAAGATCTATTTATGAGATAATTCATTTTTAGAAGTACTAAGCAAGGAAATATGAAATATATAAATGTTGTTATTAATGATATTTTCTATGTACCTAAGCTTAAGAAAAAATTTATATCTTTTTATCAACTCATGAATGATAATTTCATTATAACATTTATTAAATATATATGGTCCATTAGAAATCAACCTAGTTCTCTAATTTTTGAAGGTATTCAAAAGAATGGCTTATATATTTTTACTACTTCTGCATGTTTACTTTCATCGCATAATCAAAATGAATCTCAATTATGGCATGAAAGATTAGGACATGTTAATTTTGTAATTTTATATTTATGTCTTCTCATAATATTGTTATTGGTTTAACTTTTATCTCTTCCCATCATGAATCTTGTGAAGGTTCCTTACGTGGTAATCAACATACTAATCCCTTCCACAAGACTCATGATGCAAATTCTTCACATCCTTTAGAATCAATTCATGATGATATTTTAGGACCTATTAAAGTTTTATCTCTTATGTTTATTTTTATATTTTTACTTTTATATATGATTATACTAGAACGATCTAGTCATATTTCATTAAAAATAGATATAAAGTGTTGTCTAAATTCAAGGAATTTAAAACTATTGTCGAAAATACTTTTAATTTTTCTATTAAGAGATTAAGATCTGAAAATTATGGTGAATAAATTAGTAAAGAGTTTTATTTTTTTTGCATTATCTGTGGTACTCAAATGAAACTAAAAAATCCCTATTCCCCTCAGTAAAATGGTATTATTGAAAGGAAAAATCACACCATTATAGAAATAACTAGAATAATGTTGCATTCTACAAATGTTCCTGAGTTTTTACAGGTCAAATCCATGAATATTATTGTTCATATTGTGAGTAAAGTCCCTAAAAAATATCTACATCTTTCTACTCCTTTACAAATGTTGTCTAAAATGAAACCCAATGTGGCTCATCTTACGATCTTTGGTAGCCTTGCTTCCATCTCTGTTCCTAAGGTTAAAAGAAAGAAGATTGATCCTACCTCCTATTCTTGTATTTTTTGTAGGTTATGGAGGTAAAAATAAATATGTAAGAGTATATTATCCATATAACATACATAAAATTTAGAATAGGAATGTCCTTATTCTCAAAAAATATTTTTGTGAGCCCTCTAGGGAACCTTCTTAATATTCTTCTTTTGATGAACTTGTCACTCTTATTTCTATTTATGAAGAAATAAATATCCTAGAGGAATTTGATTCATATTTAAATAAATTAGAGTTTAGGAAATTTCATGAATTTCATGTTCAAACTAAAATACCTAAATGGAAAGAATACCTAATCCAATCTTTTAATGTTGATAATCTTAATAAATAAAATAGAAGTCAACATTCTTATCATGTCTTAATTATTACGTATGAATGTGAACCTAAATATTTTTAGGGATCTATTTACGATGATATATGGAATGTTTCTATACAAGCTAATTTCAATGCCTTATTTAAAAATTAGACTCGGTGTATTGTCCCACCTCCACCTAAAAGACATGTTGTTGGTTTTAGGTAGATTTATAAAATTAAGTATAGTTCAATTGGTAAAATTGACAAGTTTAAAGCAAGATTATTAATTGTGGTTAGATTTATAAAATTAAGTATAGTTCAATTAGTAAAATTGACAAGTTTAAAGCAAGATTATTAATTGTGGGTTTATCCAAAAATCTAGAATTGACTATGTTGAAACCTTTGCTCCTGTATCAAAAATGAGTATTTATAGAGTACTTATTTTTCTTGCAACCAAAAATAGTTAGATTATCCACCAAATGGATGTCAAGAATGCTTTTCTAAATGGTGATTTAGAAGAGGAAATATACATAACTCAGCCTAAAGGTTTCATTGATCATAATAGAAAACATTTTATATGTAAGTTAAAGAAATCTTTGGATGGTTTAAAATAAGTTCCTAGCACTAGGTACTCTAAATTTTTTTCTTTTTTCAAAGAACTAGGTTTCTCTAACTACTATTCTGATAATGATCTTTTTTTTTAAAATTAAAAATGGTCATGTTATCTTAATTATTTAATATTTTTATGATCTTTGAATTACTTGATATCTAACTATTTTAATTTATAAATATAATAAAAAACTAAGTCAACTATTTGAAATAGCTGATTTAGGTATTTTTCATCATTTTTTAGGAATGGTTATATTTTAGGATAAAAATTATATTATTTTATTTCAATCTTAGTATTCACATTATCTTTTTGTTAAGTTTAATATGCTTGATTATAAATTGACATCTACTCCTATTGAAGTTGGTGTTAAACTTGATCCAAAACTTATATGTGAAAAAACTAACCATACTCTTTATAGACAATTTGTTGATAGTTTGATTTATCTAACCATTACTAGGGCAAATATTTCATATGTTGTTGGTGTTGCTTATAGATTTATGTAGGATCCATATTTAGATCATTGTAATTAGGTAAATATACTTCATTATATCAAAGGAATTATTAATATTGGTTTATTTTATTCTTCTATTGATAACGCAAAATTATATAGTTATTGTGATGGTTACCATGTTGGTGATACTATAGATAAAAAATCTACTTATAGATACATTTTTAAATTTGGTATAGGTGATATCACTTAGAAAAGTTGAAAGAAAGATACTATCTTTATCTTTTCTACTAAAGTAGAGTACAAAGGTGCTATGGAAGATACCAAAGAAGCCATGTGGCTAAAAAGGTTGATTGGAGAACTTCATTTGGATTTTTATCACATTACCATCCTTAATTGTGATAACAAAAGTTGAATAAATATGGAAAAAAATCTAGTACAACACTAATAAATTAAACATATTGAAGTTCATATATATTTTATTTGCATTTTATTTGGGATAAAGTCTATAATGATGATATTAATCTATAGTTATATCTTATTGATGAATAAGTGATAAATATATTCACAAAACCACTTTTTTCTACCAAGTTATATTAGTTTCATGTAATATTGGGCCTATTGGAGTTACCAATAAGGGGGAGTGTGCATGATAATTCATAATGTCCATGTGTTCTTCTTCTTCTCTATACTTATGTTATTGTAAAAGCATGGTAAACTTCATGTGGAAGTTATGTACTTTAAGTAAACTTCATGTGGAAGTTTTAATTTTGTACCCTAATACTTAAAATTATACTTTGAAATGGAAGTATTTATGTTATAAAAGGCTTCAAATATGCTTAGTTGATTATTCATGAGAAACTATGAGATGTAGTCTCACAATCATGCTAGCCTAAACTTACTTTTGATTAGTTTATGGATTATAATTCTTTTTGTTTCAAAAGGTAATGTTTTACATGATGAATTTTTGTAAATTATTTAAATTATGTACATATTATAATTCACTTTTTAAGGTGACGATGACTTTAATCTCTACTTAGCATTAAGGGGGAGTGTTAGATCATTTAATATCTAGGTGGGATTAATTAACCCTTAGCTTACCTTGGTAGTTAATTAAATAAAAATAATATATTATTTATTAAAATGAGGTGAAAACCTAATGTAAATAAATAATAAAATTATATTCATTTAATACTTACCAATGTTATTAAAATGTATTTCAAGATGGATAGACCCATTGGTTACAATGGTCACCTACCTTCATATTTAAATATAAATAGGGTTTTAACCTTAGTGTGAAATATAATGAATTAGAAAATTCATATTTAAATGTGGAAAATATTTGTACAAGATTTGTGAATACAATCTAAGAATTGAGAAGAGGAAGAGGATTTGTATTGAGGTATTATAGTTTCTCAAATATTGAATATCAACTACTATGGGTTTTTTTTACCTCCATTGGAGGTTTTCCCACCTAATTATCTATTTAATGTGCTTTCAATTTGTGTAATATTTGATTATTAATATTATATATAGATAATTGCATGCATCTTATATTGTATCTTATTTATTCAAATACACACACACACACACACACGCATGGATTTCTCCCTTTATATACATGGTGATAAAATATATCTACTAGGGGAACATGACTGATTGGTGTATATATAGGGGTAGGGTGGCTATAAATTACATGGGCATATGGAGAAAATATTTCCATTAGAGAACCACCCTATATATGTTGTATATGAGTGGTGACTATGGCTACACACACACACACACACACACACACACACACACACACACACACACACACACACACACACACAGAGAGAGAGAGAGAGAGAGAGAGAGAGAGAGAGAGAGAGAGAGAGAGAGAGAGAGAGAGAGAGAGAGAGAGAGAGAGAGAGAGAGAGAGAGAGAGAGAGAGAGAGAGAGAGAGAGATTTTCCTTTATATACATGGTGATAAAATATATCTACTAGGGGAACTTTACTGATGGGTGTATATATAGGTGTAATGTGGCTATAAATTACATGGGTATGGGGAGAAAATCTTTCCATTAGCTAACCACCCTATATATCTTGTATATGAGGGGTGACTATGGCTATACTAGGTAATAAGCACTCATGATTATAGTTATAATTATGAGGTGGATATAACTATCTATATAGATAAAATAGAGTTGGCACTCATTTTTATAAATGGGCCTTAAAGAAGAGCCTTATATATCTAAATGGAAAGAGACCCTCTCTAAATCTATTTATGGGGTACCAATGCCAATGAAACTTATATATATATCTCTATATTTATACATAATTAAACACACACACACACAGATATATATATATATATATATATATATATATACATATATATATACATACATATATATATGTATGTATATATATATATATATGTATATATATATATATATATATGTATATATATATATATATATGTATATATGTATATATATATATATGTATATATATATATATATATATATCTTAATCAATCCCCTCCCCCTCCATTATATATGGGATATGGGATATCAAAGGGGAACCACCCATATATCTATATATGAAGGAGAAGGTCCCCATACCCTAGTTTAGATATGGTTCATGAGAATTTCCCCACCCATAAACTTTATCTAGGAAAGGGAAAGATATTAAATAACCTATAATGGATAGTTAATTTGATGGTATGCCATGTCTCCTGATTGACTAGGTTAATCAATCAGTAAATATGGTTGGGACTCTAGAAACAATTATATATATATGGGATCCCCCATATTCTAGGAATGAAATATCAATTATTTAAGTAAACATTCAAAAGGGATGAATAGAGTTAATTTGTGGGAGAAGAGAGTACATATCAATTCTTTAAGCTAATTAGGTTTGATATAATTGATATTCCACTCCTAGATTTGGGGGATCCTTCACGAAGGGGAGATCCACCTTAGATCCAACTAGTTAGTAAGTATAAAATTAACCAAAATATGGGATATAATGACCTACCTAGGGATCGACTCTTTCATCTAGTATATCTTTAGAAATAATGTGAACATCCATCCATCAATTTGAGTCCATCTTCACTACCATAAAGTGAGAGGAAGAGGAAGAGATGAATCTAGGATAAGGATTGAAATAAAGGGTAGATTGTTCCATAAAATTAGTTCTAAGTTAAATATGACAAGGGAAGGCTATTTTAGGATTAAGGTGACCATACTAAACCAACCCTACTTATAGATTGATATAATTATTTCATACCTTGGTTTTCTTATTTTGACCCTTTTATTCATAGTATATACTCTAATCCATTTTGGGTGAGACTCCAAAGTATTAATCTTCATTTATGTACTCTATTTAGCTTCTCTTAAATTAGGAATGCCATTGTTTTATAAATTTTTTTCTTAGATGAAACCATTAAGTATAACTTTACCACCTTTACCCAAATTTGTGTAGAGTTTTTAAACTAAAGGAATTCTTAATGAAATTTGGGTCAAGGTGGGGACCAATTTTGGAAACAAAAACTCAACTAAAAACAAGTGGAATTTAGATGTCATTCCTTATTCACCCATGGGAACCTTATTGTTATTTTCTTGATGAGGGCTACTAGAAAACTGGTTGGAAGGTTAAGACAATATTATGCATATTCATTATTTATTGATGATATAAATATGAAAATAAAATTTGAGATAATTAGGTCAAATTTTAAGTAACCTCTGAATGATGTAAGCACTTTAATGAAACTACCAACTAGGGTTAGATCAAGTATGTAGGAAAATAATTTTATTTTATAAAAATTTGGAATTAATTGGTATATTAAATCTACTTAAGATAAAACTAGTAGAAATATAATAAGTGTTGTAAAAAACATGCAACTATCAAAATGAAATTAAGGTACTTAAATAGATGAAACACAAATGAATGAAATAAGTCTACCTATAAAAAACATAAAAATACTTAGTTATTTTATGTCTATATAATGACTATGTGACTGAAGGACAACTACAAATGATCAACTAAAATTAATATTATAAGTTTAACATGAATTTTAATTATAACTGCTAAGGATCAAGATCATCTAGATGGGATATGATCAATTAACACTATTGTCCTCTAATATTTAGTTTTATCCTCTAATGAAAATTAGTAAAATTAGGGAATAATCATTTACAACTACTTAAACATGCCTATGTGTGGAAGTTTTATCTTTAGATGAACACAAATGACCTAAAAATGACTTTTCAAAGTTAAAACCTTAACAAGGCTTGTAATAGTTGAAAATCTATGAAAATAAAATAGGCAAGTGTAATGGGTTGAGCTAACCCCAATCACCCCCATGATGATTGATTGATGCTATCATATCCAATACTCTAAAGAGGGAAGTCAATCATATGTAATTCTCTTGCTTATAGTGATTTTATGTAATTGTGTTCCTTTTGCTATATGTATAAATCTAAATATGGATTGAATACTTGATAATGATTTAATTGAATTTAATATAATAGGCTCTTTAATTGGTTAAATATTTTTTCAAATTATTTTAATCAATTTTGGAAAGAATAGGGAAGCCTTTCTCAATGCACAATAGTATAAGAGTGCCTCAATAGTGAAATTGCCAAGTGATAAAATATGGGACTTATATGTGCCTTTATAGAAATACAAAAGGGAAATTTTGCATATTACCTATCCTAAAAATATAAACCAACCTATAAGGAAAGGTCTAAATTTTAGATGTAGTTATTGTTAAGGTGAAGGATGAGATCGATCCATAGGGGTCAAGACTTATTGACCCATATTAGTTGATCTTATCTCAAAGGGTAATGTTTGAAAATTATGATTTAGGATGTTCATATAAATGCATAGAGATTATTTTTGTAATTAAGAACATTTATGTAGTTATAAGATAGAAAATTAGAAATGGATAGGTTCATACAGGTATTAAGGATAGAATGAGGTGACATAATAGTTACAAATTAAGTGCTCAAGTCAAGTAAAGTAAAAGTGGGCCAAAACTAACATTATAAAGTATTCATGACCAAATTTGAGTGACTAAATTCACCCCTTGAATTTAAAAATGAAATTACTAGATTAAAAGGTAAGATATACCTAATTGTGTATAACACACTTTTATTTCGAGCATATACTTTAATTTTAGTGCACTTTAACTTAAAAAAACATGAAAAATCTCATGAAGTATTCATTTTGTTCATTTGAAATTTGAAAAAGCTTTAACTTTTAAAAATTGAAAAGAAAACAAGGGAATAATACATGTGTACATGTGAAACCAATGTTGTATTTTGTAACTTTATTTGAAGATGATGTTTCCTAAAAGCATTAAATAATTGGTGTTTCCTATGAAACACTTCGAGTGGTTGGTTAGTTAATTGAACAAATGGAAAATTGAGGGTTATCAAGCCCTAATTTTAATTGAACATGAATACAAACTAAAAACACATTGAGGGATACAAAAACCTCAATTTTTATTATTGGTCTTTGTAAATCCAAGATGGAAATGGGTTAGATTCTAATATAAATTCATAGGCAATAATGATATAATGCTAGAAGGAAATAAACCTCCAAGTTATGCATTATGTACTTTAATTGAATCAACCACTACATGTGGCTTATATATTTAATTATCACTTTGTTAGTTATTTATTTTATGCATTATCAAAAGAGAATAGAGAACATATAAGATCTTACCATGACCATAGATATAAAATGATATTAAAACATTGAATCAATTTTCATCATGCCCCTATGTGATAAATATAGAATATGTAACTAAATGTAGATGCAAATTTATAAATCATGTTTGAAACTTTTGCATGAATATGTATCCTACACCCAAAATGTATGAATTTATAACTAGTTACTCTAATGTGGGTGCATATTCATGGCATATACCTCCAAAAATTATACTAATAATTGAATTTTTGAATGTTTAGCATTATTTAAAATTTTATTCTATACCTAAAACTAATTTATGATCATAGAGGCTTATTTATGTATAAAATTCCCATTAAAATGCTCCCTTTTGAGGTGAGGGATGTGTCTTGAAACTCACTCATCGCAAAATAAAAGTTAACTACATCATTTGTATCAAGAGGTAATCATTAAATATTTTAGCATATGTGAAACATGTGTCAACATAGTAAGATATGTACCATTCAAATCATGTATTTAACATACAAGGTAAGGTATAAAATGTCAAATCTAGATAAATCTATCATAAAGCTTAAAATAGTTATTTTAATATAAGCATACACATAAGTTAGTAAATTATGTAGATCATGGCACCCATAAAATATATCAATCTCAACAGAAAACACAACAAACACAATGTCTTACAATAAGCCAAGGGTCATATACAAGGGACATGTTCAAAAGTTGCACTTACCAAACAATGATCTCATAGAGATGTTCAAGAAATTACACACAAGTGCCAAAGGCCATACATAATATACAAGAAAAAGTATAAACTACCATGTAAAAGTAATATTAAAAATAGAGCATAAAACTAAAAATATGGGCTACACCATGTATATGTAATTTTATCATATCCTATAAAATATCATATCCATGTATGTAATGAAAGATAGAGATGTGAGCAAGACATTAGTAAATATTATCTAGCTCAACATTATAGGAGTCATAGAATGTTAACACTTATAAATATTTTAACCTTTGAATCATATTCCCCCAATCTATCATGGCCATTATGTAGAGGCAAGTCCAACATCTTAGTCCATGTAAAATTTGTATGTTCTACAATAACACTTATGAATACTAGTGAAATACACATGTATAAAAATATTATGTTGTATAGCAATATTTAGATAAATAGTATATGATATTAATTTAAACTTATGTCTAATCATGCTTAGGTCTTCATTTTTTATTTTATTTTAATTTATAATATTTTTGTATTTTAGAAATATTTGATTTTTTTGTACTTTTTTGAATATTTCAATAATAAAAAAAGGGACTACTAAATGAAACCATGGGTTTTAAAGTAGAAAAAGGGGAGTGATATAAATAATCAATAAAATATGTCAATGTAATGTATACATTGAATATGATGTCATGTCCATGTATGAGCAAGATGTGTCTATTGTATATGTAAATATAGCTAAAAATCACATAGGATATAGAATAAATATGTGGATATATGATTGTACATCCTCATCTCATCGAATTTACACTTGTCAAGGTTGTAACAAGAATGTATGAGAAAAAACACAACAAAATAAATATTTTTCATGAATAAACATTTTTATGTATACTAAAATTGAGTGCAATATTAAAAAAATAGATGTATTAAGGCTTTATTTACTAAGTTTTTTATTTGGTTTTGTCAAATACTACATGACATAATCACCTAGCTCAGGATGATATATATATAATCAATCTTAAATGTTATTGGGTGATATTATCCATGATATAAAAATACAATTTTCTCTATTAAAACTACAAAAACAACATGCTAAATGGTAAAAGATGGAAATATAGGTCACTATCTTGGTCTATTCAGATCTAAAAACTGAAAAAAGTGTCAAAAGGAAAAAAGACACAAAGATCCAAAGGATAGAAGATTGATGAAATTTATCACAAGTTTAAGAAGTAGAGGAATAACATGATTAAATAATTAAGAATTTATGCACAATTAATTTTATGATTGATTGATTATACTAAGTTTAGTATTTGTGAAAGTGCATGATGTTCATAGAGTTTTTCATAGGTTATCCTTCTTATGTAATGTAGCCATTAAAATTTGGTCATGAATACTTAATAATGTTATTTTTTTCCCTATTTCACTTCAATTGACTTTAATACTTAATATGGATTTATTTTTCCATCTCACTCTATCCTAAGAATCTATATAGACATATTCCTTTCTACATTACTATATTACACCTACAATAGGGGAATTTTTTTTTTGTCCCATATGGGATGTTTTAATCATTAGCCAAAATTGAACCATCCCTTAAAATTTGGTCCATATTTTTAGGAAATATAGTGTGAGTTTTCCCTCTTTTTGATTTCTATAAAAGGTGCATTTAAGTCATCTATTCATTCAATTGGAAATTTTAAAATAGAGGCACACTTACATTATTTCACATTGAGCAATGCTTCTTATTTTCCCCAATTTTGATTTTAATCATTTAAAGCAATCATCAACCAAGTAAAAAGTCTATTTTATCTAAGCCAAAACAAATCATGATCAAGTATTCAATTCATCTCTATATGGATTCATATATTCAAAGGAACATAATTTCATAAAGAACTATACGTAGGATAATTACGTGAGCTTGATTTTCCTCTTTAGAGTATCAGATATGTAAATAACATCAAAGACCATGGGGGTGATTAGACCCAACAAATCCAATTGCACCTACCCCTTTTATAGTCATAAGTTTTTAGTCATTGTAAGCCTTCTTAGGTTTTCAAATTTGAATAAGTCATTTGTAGGTCTTTCACATACATCCGAAGGTGAAATCTCTGCATATAAGAGAGATTTAAGTTGTCTAAGATGATCATGTATTGAGTTACCTTATTTTTATTAGAGGAAAATATCAACCAGCTTAAGACAATAGAATAAGTTGATCCTATCCTTCACGATTTTTCATCTTAGTCGTAGTGCATTTGTAGAATTAGTTCATGTTAGTTAGTTTTAGCCATCGGTTAGTTTCATATAGATAGATATTAGATAATAAATAATTAAATATTTAGTTTTATTCATAGTTAATGTTCTTTTATTTGATTATAATTTGTTGAATTCAATATTTTGTTTTCATTCTACTTGTCATAAGTTGTTGACAACATTCTATTCAATTTATTTGAATTAAGGTTAATCATCACATTAATTAAAAATTATAATAAAACATATTGGTGAACCATTTTTATTTGAACATTGCTTTAAAATAATTTTATTAGGGTTTAGATAAATTTATGATAACAAATAATAAAAAAACCCTTATTTCAAACTTGGATCTAATATCCGATACTATAATAACTTGATTTTAACCTCATATTTAATATCTAACACTAAAATCACTTTTTTTTAACCATGGATTTTAGTTGAATTTACTAATATCCATAAAAAAAAATATAATCTTTTTTTTAATTTCATTTTCTATTATTGTTTACAATATCTTTTCCATGTTATTGCTTATAATATCCTTTTTGTTAGGATATTACATTTTAGCTTTTTATTACTTTCTTTTCAAAGAATATATGGTTTTATTGGATGATCATTTTTCACTTAAAACTTTTTGAAAATAAATCAAATCACATGTTAATACATAAGTACCATTAATGATTTTTTTTGTAAATTCAAGTATGGCATGGGAATAAAAGTAATCATAATTCAATATGTTATAAGGCTTGTTCTACAACATCAAATATATCTCAATTCTTATTGTTGTAACATTTGATTATATTTTTTATCAATTAATCCAAGGTGAAAAAGGGCATTTACTCCTTTCATTACTCCTCTTCTTAGACCTGAAAATTATAATAGCTACCATCCTACTCCCATTATTCACCCATGACTTATACTATAATTTAAAATTCATAATTTTAAAACTTGATGAGGTATGCCACCACATTATATAAGAAACCAACATGTCTTTCTTTAACCCTATCCATCTCCCACATCTCTTTTGCATGGTGTTTTTTTTCATATTCAATCATATGTACCTAAATAATTCTGCTTGTGAAGCCTTTTAAGATCAAATAGTAAATATGATAAAGTTCATAGAAGAGTTTCAAAATCAAAATCAATATTTTATTTCAATAATCACATCATTGGAATATAATATCACATACATAAAGAATCTAGAGCATGATAGTCTTAATCATATATCTCCATTTTGATCAAACTATTTTGTGCCTAAAAACAACATACATCTACAACTATTGATTCAAAAAGTATAAAAAATTCTAATAAGAGTTCAAGTAAGATTATAAGAGAAATATTTCAAAACACGTTGATCACATTAACTCCTATGCATCCTATAAGGATATTAAAATACTATTGTGCATATCATATAATGCATGGGCATCATACAAATAGTTTTTGGGATTTGGAGAATAAAATACAAAGTATCATTGATAGTGGTGATCCTCTAAAAAATAAATTAATCAAACAAGCTACTCACATTGTGATTGTATCTCCTAAAGAACAAGTGTAAAAGAAGAAAAAAAGAGCAAAAATGGATTAAAAAGAACAAATTAGAGCATCAAATGTTACAAAAGAAAGATGAAAAAAAGAGACAAAAGGATAATTTAGAATAAGAAAAGTCATAAATAAAAGAATTAGAGCAAGAAAATATTCAAAAGGAAAAATTAGAGCAAGCAAGGTTAAAAAATAAACAATATGAAAAAGCAAGGCTACAAAAAAAAATTACAAAATGAATAATTACATAAGAAAAAGGAACAAATAAAAAATAGAAGTTACAAAATGAACAATTATTAAAAGAGAATTAAAAAAAACAAGTTTCAAGTTAAGAAAAAAAGTATCTTTCAGAATGGTTTCCTAACAAAAAAGGTTCAAAATTAAGATATACTTGTTTATTCTATTTTAATTCAATTAAGAAAATAGAAATAAACTATACAAAATGATTGTACAACAATATACAATAAAGTACAATACAATATAGTTCAATGCCAAAATGTTAAAGTGAGCTAATAATAGTATTTAATAAGGGAAAGTGAGTAATTATCTTATTATAGATGATTCACTAAAAAAACTTATTGTTTCCAAATAACAAACTAAATAAAGTAATCTTGTGATCATGTCAATAACAAAAATAAGAGACCAAAGTATATTGAAACAAGTGCATAGTACATGGACAAGGCTATAATGTGTCATTATCCTTTCCTACATTGTTATTTATGTTGACTATGCACCTAATCTTAAATTCTATGTTGGTTTTCCTCTGTGTGTACTTATCTTGTTTTTATATATAGCTTGGTTGTGTATGCAAAAGGTATACAAAATTAAAAACCTAATTTCTGCATAAAAATTAAATGGATGTTAAATACAAAAAGGGGGATGTAGGGAATTGGGAATAGTCAAGATGGCCTCTAAAATCTCTATATAACTAAGCACTAGCTACATAGTCCAAGTGGACCTCAGGTTGATGTAGTTCTCTCTCCTAGTTATGCATGTGAAACCATGGATACAATTCTAGATGTTATTTTTCTTATGAATACCCTTGTCATAAGTAATGTAAATGATGTATTCAGCCTTAGGATATGCAAGCAAATTATTTATTCAATATGTATATAGATTTTATATAGATTTTTGAAAATTAAGAGTAATTCTTAATCTTTAAAAATATTTGTTTATATATACATTTGTTTTATAATTTAGGGGTTCATTGGCACATGAAGTTTCAGACTCAAAATACCAACAATTATAAAAAGAATTGTTAATGACAGAAATTATGTGTTTTATTCTAAATGGGTATTTCACATGAACACACTATAGAAACAAAATGTTTGAGTGAAACAAAGAAATATTCATGTCTAGGTAATAAATGATAATTTATTAGAATTTAACCTATTCAAGCATGTGCAATAACTACAAAAAGAACTATAGAATCAAGGTTTAGAAAGAGCATATCTTATTTTCCATGTTTTTATATGTTATATAAAATATTCAAGTTCATCTCAATGCTATAAACCAGCTATGTGTTTTATATTTTGACTTTTTTTCTTGCTTAAACACTTGCATCAGCTTTAGGACACTTAAATCAGTGTATGTGTTCTAATATCCACAAAGGTGGTCAGATCTAAATATGTACTATATGTGATTGTCTTTTCTTGAAGATGCATTTAGACCTTATTGTCTATAAAAAATGTCTAACGCTTCAACACGTATGCCACATTCAATAATACAATGGGATAGATTCCCTCCTCTATTATTAAGAAAATCTACTTTTATTCAAAAGAAAAAAAACACAAACCTAACATATTCACAAATATACATACTAATTTCTTTTGGGTTTTTCATGTATGGACAATGATATTTAATAAGGAGAGTAGATTAGAGAGAATATAATAAGTTAACTGAGAGAGAATAAAATAATGTGAATAGGTGAGCAAACACATATTTCACCTAGATATCACATTCATGAACTCAAACTAAATTTACTATAAACTAAGATATTTTATTAAGAAGACATTAAAGAGATTAATAACATGAATAAATAAACATAGGAACATCATATACAAATAAGAACAAATACAAAGTATTGAAATAATTTAGTTTTATTGATTTCTTGAAAAAAACAAAGTTATTTCTTATTTTCTTCTTTTCAAAATTTCTTTCCTTGTAAAAGATTACAAAATTGAAAACCTGAGGCATGCAAGACTTATATTTATAGGAAATCCCACTCTGAAGACTTTAGAAACAAATTATACAAATAGAAATGATTGCACTTTTCAAGGTGCCTATTGACTTGGTCAAAACTACAAAGATGTTTAGAGTCAAACACAACCAAGAGCTGCATTGAAGGTCACACTAAAATACACATTGAGCTAAACTCATGGTGTCTTGTTTATAAATTATTCTTCATCATCCATTGTGAAGATTTATAACTACATAACTTATTATTTTTTTCTTCATATTCTATGAACTTTTACTGTATCTTCTCTACTTTGTCATGATCTAAACGTTTGAAGTGTCGGTTAGGAATTTCAACCTCTACTTGAAGATTTATTATTTGTTGAGGAATTATTTTGAATGCTTTAAAATATTTTTATAATATTTCAAAATAATATAAATTCACAAATATTTCATATTGATTTGTAATTGAATGAAGAAGAAAGGTTGGTTTCTTGATCAGGTAGTTGTTTGAATGTTTCTTGTATATCTCCTATGGGAATTAACTTCCCTCCATTTCCAAAGAATTAACATGGGATATTTTTTATTATTTCTTAAATATCATAACTACTATCATCCACAAAAATTCTTGATTCCTTGAGCTTGCATAAATATTCTTCTATTGTCTTGATTTTGTACCTTGTTAGCCCTAGGAATTTAACTTGTTCTCCTAGGTTATCCTCTATTAGGAATCCCTTATCAACCAAAGTATCTTAATCTAATATTACTAGGGTATATAACCAAGGTATCCAATATTTCAATTTATCTAACTCTTCTTTGTACTCAACTTATTTCTTATAGGCATATTTATTTTATTCTTTAATCATAAAGTAGACTTCAATGACTGAGGCTATTATTTTATTTCCCTATTCCAAGATACTTTCAGACCACATCAATAGATCTTCCCATATTCATAATTCTCTCAGCTTTCCTCAAGGTCTCTGAATCTAATGTGTAATGATAAATTTAGGGTTAATTCAAGCTAACCAAAATTTGGATCACCATTGTAAGATTTTTGACCACTCAAACTAGTCCTTAGTAAATTTGTCTTGATCATATCTTTCAATCAAGGACCCAATAACTATTTACACATTTTCCTTTAGCCTTTCATGAGTATAATTCCCTAGGTGAAACCTTGATATATGATAATATTTTATCATGATTACATCCTTAGATTTATCTAAAACTAGGATTGTAATATCAATGTACCTCTCTCCTTATTTGTCTTTTAAAATATAAAAAACCATCTTGGATTTCTTGGAGGCCTGAGGGATTGGTGCAATGAGGGTACTAAAATATATTTCCAATGGTGGAACTATTTTATTCCTCTTCTTCACAACTTTACTTACCCATTAAGGTAATTCAATTTTAGTAACCTATTATATTGAATAAGATTCTTGAGCTAAGGCCTTCTCTGCTATAGGCAAAAGTATTAAAGTTTTATTCATGAAAGTCTTAGTCTCCATTTTTTCTTATGGATAAGGTAAATATTCTTCTTGTTCCACCTCTTTATAGGTTTATAACTCTTCTTTTGAGATGATAGGTGGGGGATTTACCTTTTTGAGAGAAATTTATCATATTTTTGGAAGAGGTGTTTCTTTCTCTAAGAGGGTTTCATTAGATTTTTTAGATGAAATGCAAGGAGAATTTTCACATGGCTCTATTGAAAGTGCAAGAGTTTATATTGTTAAATAATGGACCTTAGGGAAAAAATATGGATCCAATGATATATAATTTAGTGTTGTGTTTTTTTATCAATCCTTTTGAATAAACAATTCCTTCCAAAGGTTTACTCAATACTATTGATATTTTAGGAGTACCCTTGCCACTAGTTAATTTCTTGATTTTAAATTTAATGGACTTATTTTATTATTTGAGAGGTGATTCTTGTATTTCCTCAATCACAATAGTATTTAATACAACACTAGAGGATGTCACTTGATATTCCCCTTCCTTTTGCTTCACTGGATTAGGTGGAGGTATGCCCACAAATCTTAATGGTGGATGAATTCTATCATTTTTTACATCTAATCCCTTACTTGTAATCCATACAATGTATCTACCAATATTAATAGGAGAATTGGGTCCTAGTAGAATTATGATTAGTAACCAAAAACATGTGCGTATCCATTAGTTATTAAACTAGTTCCATGAGTTCCCATTTGTCATCAACAAACTATTGGAATGTTATTGTCATTGATGTCAAGGTTGATGTCATTAATTTCAAGGTGCATCTAGTAAAGGTGTATGGTGAGTTCTCATTAAGTTATGTGCATGATATGATAAGGTGAGATTGTTAAGAATTATATTTTACATTGGTTGATGTCAAGTTTTATTTCAAGGTTTAGGTCATCTTGAAGTGGTTAGTGTAGGTTATTGTGAAGGTATGATGATAAGTAACTCTGCATGAGTGATGTGATCATGCCTGAATAGTAATCTAGGTGACAAGATGAATTTTAAGGAAAGAGATAATTTGAAGGCAAGAGATTATTTAAAGGTAAGAGAGAATTTAAAATCAAGAGATAATTCTAAGGCAACTAATATCTTATGGTTTCATAAGGTGAGATTGTTAAAAATTATATTTTACATTGGTTGATGTCAAGTTTTATTTCAAGGTTTAGGTCATATTGAAGTGGTTAGTGTAGGTTATTGTGAAGGTATGATTATAAGTAACTTTTCATGAGTGATGTGAGTATGCCTGAATAGGAAGCTAAGTGATAAGATGAATTTGAAGGCACGAGATAATTTGAAGGCAAGAGATTATTTGAAGGTAAGAGAGAATTTAAGATTAAGATATAATTATAAGGAAAATAATATCTTATGGTTTCATGAAATCATAGGTCAAGGTGACAAAGGTGTTCATATGCATGTAAGAGGGATGCCAAGTCATATGATGCTTGGTCATGTGGTTTTAAGCCTGTATGAGGTTGTGGAAGATTGTTGTTATTATAAAGAGAATGGTGAAGTGATATGAGTGAGGCGTAATGTTTTATATCTACTTAGTTAATGTTTTTTTAAGTTAATAACATGGAAGGAATAGGTTAAGGCATTAAGTGCTTAAGTAGTCTAAGCCTAGTCATGGCATGAAGAGACCTTATGATAATGTTTGAGCATAGTAGCTTGGTGAGATGAGTGCACATAGGTATGAGTGGTTGTATTAGGTTGTTTTGTCATGTATGTGAATCATTGGAACACTCATGATATTTTTATGATGAGACTACAAGGGTAGGACCTTTAGTATAGGTCTACATCTAAACCTCTCTTATACCCTACCTAGACTAATGAGGTCTCATGATCTATTTTAAAGGAATATGAAGGGTGTATGGTAGTGTTTAATAATGAGATAGGTTTATTGAGTATTTTAGTGAGGTGGAGAGTGCATAGAAAGAGGCATGAAGGTCATTTTTAAGGCCTAATGTGGTTTGTAGGTCAAGGTTTAGAGAAGGAAGAGAGAGTATGTGGCCTAATAAAGGGTCATGATCAAATTTCAAGGTTTTTGATATCATGTAATAATTTTAAGAGGTAATGTATGTTTTTTAAAGTTTTTCCATGCAGTTTTAAGTTCTAGTTTGAAGAATAAGGAATGAAAAGTTATTTGGAGGTCTCTCGAATGCACAAAATGAAGGGTTCTCAACTTGAGAAGGATTTTATTGTGATCATTAGCTTGCAAAAAAAACTTATGTTAACATAAGAAGTTCATGGTAGATGTGTAAGGTTAATATATCAAAATTATAGGCATTAGTTTTTAGATCAAGGGGCTATGCTTTGTGAATGATCATTAAGAGTGGAAATAGGTATAAACCCTCTTAGAACCCTAATAAGGACCTGATGTTGAAAATGTTGATAAAAAGTGCCTATAATAGATTTATGTGATTAGGTAAGATATTTTATCTTGTAATGGACTCTCATAGGTACCTCTAGGTGGTATTTTTTAGAGAGAGGAGAGATAAAATGTTGAGTTACAGGCTTGTTTTTGAATATGTTACTTTAGAAGTCAAAAGTTACATTGATCATAGTAATAAAATGGATGGAGGAATAAGGTAGGGCCTCATACATAATTTACATGAAGGTTTATAAATATTTTATATCCCCAAATTATGATACACCATTAATACAAGTTAGTTAGTTGCTCACAGTCCTAATGGTGCAAATAGTGAGAAACATAGGCAGTAGTGAGAAAATGAATTGGAATGTGTTATCATGATAGAATGTTAAAACCAATTACATGAATTTTTTTTTAGATGTTTATATATTATTAATTATTGGTATAGATATTATAATTTAGGTATAGCAGTGAAAATTATAAATCTAAAATGGCTTGTCTGACTCAGTAAGGTCTGTGTAGTGAGGTCAACAAATTGGTTTGTAAGACTAATATTTGACACTAGACCATATGATGTTTATATTTTAAGATTGTATAGATATGTTAGAGGATAATTTTAATGCATTATTATTCTTTTAAAGTGTCTATACAAGTGTTGGAGGTCTAAGCCACCATGATTGGTCTTTGAGGAAAAATGGTAGTTCTAAGTAAGCTACAAAGGTGTTTTTGAGGCTATATGTCTTGATTTGAAGTGTATAATGTATATGGTGATATTTTTGAGGAAATTAAGGTTATTTATAAATTATTTATTTTCATGGTTGTGAGGATAAATTATGTGTTATCTTCATTTATTCAATACAAACTTTTTTGTGTGTTCAGAGGCCTAATGTGAACAATGCTAATGGAGTGTTTCAATGGTGGTTGGACCTAAAAGGTGTTATGGTTCTTGGAAGATGTTGGATAAAGAATATTTTAATATTTTATGTCAATTTTTTTTTCATGTATATATTTTTATAATGTTCCAAGAGGTCATAAGGTAACATGTCCTAAATTAGGCCTAATAGAATTAGGTCTCCATGAGCCCTAAAGAAGGATTTAGTCTATTTGAGTAATGGTCAACATAATTTAATGATTGTTTATTAATTGTAACATTTTATAAGGAATATTTCATGGATAATATATGTGGAAAAGTGTGTGTGTTTCTGACTAAGAGGTATATGAGTAAGAGGCTTGTATATATACAAGGCAGTTTTATGCCTATTTATGTAAGGAGAGGGTATGCAAATGAAATATCACATTTTTTAGTATAAGGAGGTATTATAGATAATAAAAGGAGTGTATAGGATATTTAATTAATATTTTATAGTTTTTATACATTTTAATATCAAGGTCATGTAACCTAATCAGTCTTGAAGAGACCTAGTTAAAGAAAGAAGCCTATAAGGTAGTTTGAGAGGGATAAGAGTCTGAAGAGATAAATAAGGTGATCATCATACATTTTGTGATAAATATAGTGTCTTGAAGGTGATCAAAGAAATTATGTGGCTAATTTGGTGCTAAGTAATCTAGGGGGTTGATGCATCCTTGTAAGTGGGTGTTTACTAAAGCCAAGTCAAGTGGGTACTTGGCTAATTGGGATTAGTGTTCCATGTGGATTTGGTGATTCAATAAATTTGGTTTTTATCTTATATTAATTTATTCCATTTTTATATATCAATTATTTTTATTCCCCTTGAGGTTTTCCTACATATATGATGTGTTTTTGTGATTCATACTTGTGTGTATAGTTGTTTATGTTTTCTAGATCTAAATGTTTATTTGAATGGTTCATGATTGATTAAGTGTAATTTAAAATAAGTGTTTTGAAGAATGATTAACCCCCCCCCTGATCAGTCATTGTGATTACAATAAAAAATTTAGGAGAATATATGGTGTGGCTCACACCCATAAACCCCAATGTGGGAGAATGTGGGAAACTATATAAACCAACTACCTCATCCAGATATCTCTATGGTAAAAGAAATGGAGAAGTTATGGTTGTAGGGATTTAACACAAACATATGGATGATTAAGTGGAAAAAATAATCATTGAATCTACATAAGTTTTAATCACTTTCCTTTAGTGTCAATTGGGGGTAATACTCATGTATGTGAGAGGTAGACATCATGCCTAGTGTGGTCAGTTTACCATAGAATCTTGTTCCTGTAACTACATAAACTAAGTGTTTAACCCTAAATTGGATGTGGATCCTAATATGGGGTAGACAGGGTTAAGAATATAAAAATGAATAAAAACAAGGGTGATAAATAGACCTATAGAAGTCTAATTAATTAAAAATTTTAGATAGAACATATACTAAATTTATTATATTGAGATATACTTAAAATAGTAAACACAACTATATTAGATATTAAAATTACAAAGACATAAGATACTCTTCTTGTTTTGATGCTAATACATATCAAGATCTAAAACATGCATGAAGCATAATGTAATAATATTTTGGAATAATCACTAAATTATTGATTAAGTGCCTTTATAGATATGGAAATATGCATAATCTTGGGAGGGTTGCATCAATGCTACTATCTAAATCAAAAGCAGATGTTAATATGAAATACTTACTAAAACTAGATGTGACAATTTGGATGCTTATGGATTCATCATCATCTTTGATCTGATGCATCCATATCTAGGCCCTAGATTATCACTCCTTATCAAATGATAAAAACCCTATATCTTCATCTTAATATTTTATGTGTCGAAAATGGGTTAGTGGGAACACGGTGTTAAGCTATCCCAAAGACCCCTTTGTCAATAATAATTGCCTATATATCCAATACTCTGAAGAGGGCCTTAGACTTATGTAGTTTTCCCCTATATGTTGGATTGTGTGCGAATCATGATATGTGTGATATGTAACTACAATAGTGACCTAGCTTGTAACTTGGTAAATATATCTCTTCAACTACTCCTTTAATACTTTAGACCTGTATGGGTGTTGTTCTTATGAATGATATTAGAATAGGATAAAATAGGAAATTTTTGCTCAATTGAATTCTCTTTAGTATGAATGATAGGTATGTACTAGGTGATTTTAGGGTGAGGAGTGTTCATGCATGTATACCAATCTTATCAAGAGAAAATATTATATAATAACACTTTGGCCCATCATTATTAAATGTTTCATTTATAAATTAGATGACTTTAGGGCACTGGATACTTGCGTCGATGTAGGTGTCTATCTGGGATGTAAGTGTCTAGGGAGAAAGAAAATAGGTACATGATTATAACTTGTAGAGGCATAAGATAAATAGGTTTTAAGCATTTTAGAGAATATATAAGTCTTGGGTCATCAACATAATATTGGTCATACTAAAAGATAAGTTAAGGGGCACTAAAGAGAGTAGATGTAAGACTTATGAAAGTAATAAAGGTCTATAATTAAGAGGTTTTAGAGGTACAATCATTGAGAGGGGGTAAATAAATGATCTTAGATATTTCAATTTAAATTAAAATCCTTTAAAACTATTAGAGAATAAAAATATATCAACTTGATCAAGTAACATTAACAAGAGAGATCATTCATTCAATGCTTACACAAGATCAAACACACAATACAATGTTCTTATGGGAAACCCTCATGGGGAATAAAAACCACTCTCAAACCTAAAACACATGGACACATTTTCATATAATATATTAAAAATAAGATGTTGGTCAAGTCCTTTAGACCATAAACCTTGATCAAGTCCTCCTGACCTAAGGCCTTCAATGAAACACCTATTTCACAAGGAGAAACTACCCCTAAGAAAGATCAAGTCCTTTAGACCTTCAATTGAAATGAAAACCTCCATCTTAGAATTGATGTATTCAAAAATTGATGATGGATCTCTAATTTTTTAACCCCTACACAAACTCCTTGTCTATCTCATTCAGGCCTCTCACATAGGCATGCCACATTCTCTCTCCTTCTTCACTCAAACTGTCTTCATATTCACACTTAGACCTCTTCACATATACTAAAATTACAAGATAAATATTATGATATAAAAAATATGACCTAAAAGTCATACACATAGTCAAAAAAGTATTTTTCTCATCAACTCATCCAACAGGGACACTACCTATCCTCTCTTATTCACTCTAACATATACTCCTCACACACAAGCCTTTCACACATCTAGAAAGCATCACATTTGGTTTCAATATTTATAGATCCTTCATAAATTATCATTTAAAAAATATTCCTTATCATCCACAATACATTCCTTCACCCTTAAGGCATATTACATGGGTCATACTTAAGCACAATTATCTTTAAAATAAGCCTACGTCTCCTTTTAGGTTCTATGATAACCCATTTAGCTCTTTGACACTTCTCTAATAAAAATTAGAACACAAGAACAATTTATAACTCATGGAACCATGACACATGATCTACAAGTCCTCCTTAAGTTCCAACAACTATCACAATACCCTTTTGCTTAAAATAATTTGCTCAAATAACATTTTGTACATCAAACATTATGAGTGAACACATAGTCAGTTTCTAAACCTTTTTTCATACTAGATATGATTTTTAAAACCTTAATAATGCACAAAAAACATCCTCATAGAGTCTAAAACATGCTCTGATCAATAGTTCATCTTAAAACATCAAGATACTAATAAGCATAGCTCAAATACCCTTCTCAAGTTACTTGCAGAATATACATGAACACACAATCACCTTTGAACCTAAATATATTTGAATATAGACACTTTAAAATATTAACATCTATGTGTGTGTGTGTGTGTGTGTGTGTGTGTGTGTGTGTGTGTGTGTGTGTGTGTGTGTGTGTGTGTGTGTGTGTGTGTGTGTGTGTGTGTGTGTGTGTGTGTGTGTGTGTGAACCTTGTAGTCTTCTACAAATTAACTTTTTACACCATGAGCAAATTCTACATAGATTAAAAGATATAGCTCAAAACCTAAGCACTAATTTTTCCTTCACAAATTCGAATATTTAAATCCAAATGATCAAAATTAAATCTAAAAACCATGTCCTCATCTAATGTCCTTTATACTTAGATTAAATACTCACTTTTGATCTTATTTGAACTTTAACTCATAGTGCACCACTTCCCAAATGTTAAACTTTAAACACATGGCATCATCTCACTTATTCTTGACATCTTAGAACAAACACACTTTATTAATCTCCTATACGTAGGTCAATATTTATCTATGTTTAAACATTGGACACTTTCAACTCATTTTTATCAATACACTCCATTGATCTTGATTACTATGAACACCCACTCACCATTAGATCTTATAATTAGCTCAATATTTATCTCTACCTATCATTAAATAACAATCACTTTGAACTCTTTGACTCGATATGCATCATTAGATCAATATGTATGATCAACCATGAAATATTGGATCTTCATTTTGTCCTAATATTTATCTCTTACAAAATTGACTATGGGAACCATTGTAATCTTCTTGGAAGACCAAATTTGGACATCAATAATTTTTGTTGAGCTTAGATGCATGACATGAAATTTGGACCATATGAACTCCTAACATAGGATTATCCAACCATATATAAATCTAATCCTATAACCCTCATGCATATGAGATATAATGATATTAATTTTCTTTCTCATATTTTTCTACCATAGAGCCAACTATGTCAAGAACTATTTGGAAGGCCAACTTTGTACTTGCATATATTTTGATGTGCTTCATCGCATGACCTAAAATTTAGTGCATATTAACTAGGAAAAAAATTGAATAAACCCATATGATAATATTATATTGACACCTTCACACGTGTGAAATATAACACCATAAAAAATCTTAATAAACTTTTCTTGCGACATTACAAATTTGGCTATGGAAAAACATGATCAAACTACCTGGGAGCCCAACTTTGCACTTGCATATCTTATGTTGTGCTTCATTTCATGACCTAAAATTTAGCCCATATAAACTAGGAATAGATTTGATCACAACTATATGATCAAATCCACCTAACTCATCCACATGTGGCAATGGTGATGTCAACAAACTACCTACTTAGATTCTATTCCACTAGACCCAAAATGTCTAGATGAAAACAATGATCAACCAGATGAAATCCACTCATGCACATAATCACTCAAAGTATATAAAACCTATTATAGGACCTCTTTCACATACTCAAATCACCATACTCATCCCTAAACATATATAACCATGCTAAAATTGAGTATCAATCAAGCCTCCTTCAAGCATACTAAGATAAACATATTGCAAACTTTACCATTATCACTTAGGCTATCAAGGCACTTCATCCACTCACCTAGAGACCTTCATGACATTAACATAACATAATTTATAACTATCCAATAATCTCCCCTTTTTCATTGATGTCATCAACCATCATATAGTAATATACAACTCACCTTCATTCTCTCTCTTCAAGCACTCTATAATAGGAACATTCTCGCCCTTTAACATAATGACAAAGTGGGAACCAACTAATCATGATAACTTTAAAATACTACCAATAGGATAATACCATCTTGTAAAGATAGTAAAAACTCCCCCTTACCTTGAGCCTACCTATTCTTATCTTGATAACTTCCTCTTGCTCTATGACAACACTCTCTTCAACCAAGCACTATAAATAATGAAGAAAGAACACCCAAAAAATAATAAAATATGATGTAACTCACCAATAAATCTCTTAGAGGGATTCCCCCTAAGATTTTTGAGCCATTACATCACTTGACCATCTTTATATCTCCATACACCATGAAGAACCACCATACATGCTTACTAGCCTTATCTCTCAAACCACCTTAAGGACCACCAATAAAACGTCATTCCACTCACCAAATAGGAAGCATTCACTAAACCATCCTAATAACTTACCTTGAAATACTCATTTCTTGCTATTTTGGATAAATTGAACTAAAACACTCTTCTTCTTACTACACCTGTCTAGTCTCTTTATAGCCCTTCCTGGAACTTGTAGAGCCCACAAATTTCATTAGAAACACCATCAAGACCTTAAAATTCATATTTATAGCACTCTCATATGCCCTATTAATCATAATAATTTGAAACATTGATCTCAACCTCTACAACATACTTCCTTCAAAAACCAACTTGCCAATTAGGCCTCCATCATGACAAAAAAATGAATAATTTGAAAAACACAAACCTTCAAATCTCTTTGAAGTTTGATTTTACAACCCATTTGAACCATTAAATATATTAAGAATCCTTAGACTTCAACTCATAAGGCAAACCACTTTTCTAGCAAAGCTTAAAACCTTAGAATCTCAAAACAAATAGAGTCAATAAATCTCCTTCTGGTCAATGTCCACTTATAAAACTTCTTATACACTTGGAGACAACCATTACACAATTTTGGACCAAGATTTGAGCTTTCACATCTTTTATAACACATACATCCTATAACCCATTTTAGGCCTGCTTGCCCTTAAGCCAAAACTGAGAAAACTGAGAACACCCAAAAAATCTTCAATTTGACTTCAACATACCTTCAGACCACAAAACCATTTGGATCATGCTATAATAAGGTCAAAAAACTTTTATATGTAAAAATATCATCTTGAAAAATCACAAATCCTCTTTTTCCACTTGAAAACATTCAATTCAACCCTATGGATTGACCATATACAACTATGACATCACTCTGAAATCACCACAACATATCTTCCACCTAGACATACCTACTTCAACTAAAAACAATCATCTCTATCCTTTTAGGAACATCTAAATAACACCATAAAAAAATTTAATTTTTCACTGAAAGGAGTCTCTTAAGAAGCATAGATAGAGACATGCTCTACACCACAATGCTCTAAAATAAAGTGAATCTAGGAGTGGCCCACATCTCTTTAGTAACTACTAGAATCCTCTTATAGCTATAATATTTATTTATTTTGTTCTTCTTCTTAGTCTAAACTATGATAACTGGTTCCTTTTCTAAATCACTCACTTTCTCTTTTGACATTGAATTTACAACACATGGAGATAACAAAGATTCATGACATATCTTTTCATTTGAAGAATATTCTTTATAGTTTGAAACCTCATCACTAGGCACTAAAAATTGATTTTATTTACATGAAACTTGCTCAACAATAGTAGGATGTTCACTTAGATCCATACTCACTTTAGAACTAGCCTCAACTAGTACCTTGGTCCTTTCCTTGAGCTTGGTCTCTTTACTCACAACATGAGCAGACAATAAAAGCCCTTGGCACTCTTCAACTTCAAAATCATTCTCCACCATAGCAAATAGATTACTTGGACATGCACTATCATGACTCATACTTACACTTTTGGTTTCCATGATTTGACTTGCCTTCTTCCTTGCACTTTAGGAGCCTGATTAAACCTATTCTAACTTGTAGATCTTTGCTTGTAGAATCTAGAAATGTGACCTCTTTGTTTAAGTTTCAGAAAATAATTCTTATTAAAGTGAACTCAACTTTCCTTACTTTATATGGACAATGTTTTTCAAAGTGTCCCACAACATGATAGTTAAAACATTCAACCTTGCTCACACCTCTTGACTGATGATTCACATCATAGTTCCATGCAAACTCATTTCTAATAGGTCTTATACATTCTCTAGTTCTATGCCCAATTTGATTACAAGTATAATATTAACTATTAAAATTTTCATTATGAGAAAATGGGTGGTAACACTATCCACTATGGAAGGGAGATTTGATCTCATGGAGTTTATAAGTAAAGAAGGTTTAATAGATGTGGAGCTGCAAGGAATTAAATATACCTGGAGCAATAAGAGACTTGATAATGAATGTATACAGGCCAAGCTTGATAGGGCTCTCATTTCCCTAGACTGGATAAAAGACTATACTTGTAAGTTGAAAGCATGCCATAGAATAGGCTCGGATCATTTCCCTCTTATCCTTACAGCGGTCAAATTGAACCAAAAAAAGAATCATCCATTCAGATTTGAAAAGATGTGGATGTAGCACTCACAGTTTGAAAGCAAAATAAAAGAGTGGTGGAATATACCTATTGAGGGAACAACTCTCTTCAGAGTTGCCTCCAAACTTAAAAATGTTAAAAAGGAAGTTAATAAATGGAATAAGGATAGTTTTGGAAATATTTTTGAGAAAAAGAAGACAATCAAGGAGGATATCAGTAGAATTCAGGAAAAAATTCAATAAAATGGATATACCCTAGAATCCCATAGAGAAGAAAGTGAACAATTGGTTCAATATCAAGACATTATAACTAAGGAAGAAACCTATTGGAGACAAAGATCTAGGGTGCAATGGTTGAAATAAGGAGATAAAAATACAAAGTTTTTCCATCTTTCCACTTTGAAACACAGAGCGAAAACACATATTCATCACTTGAAAAAGGAGATCAGAAGATAACAGAGGAAAAGGAAATAAAGGAGGAAATGATCTCATTTTTCTCTTCCCTGATGAAGGCTGATAGAGACATCAACTTGAAAAGCCAGGCTGATATCCTATGCGTAATTCCTCCATTGGTCTCGAAGGAGCAGAATAATATGTTATGTTCTATACCTAAGGAGGAGGAAATCTTCAAAGCAGTTAGATCTTTAGGAGGAGAAAAAGCACCTGGACTAGATGGTTTCCCCATGTTTTTTTCAAAAGCTCTGGAAACTTATAGGCAAGGATGTCAGTAATGCAGTGAAGGAGTTTTTTGGAGCTAAACAGATGCTGAAGGAAGTTAATGCCACTTTTCTATACCTTATTCCAAAAAAGGCTGGAGCTGAATGCCCTGATCAGTTTAGACTGATTAGCTTGTGCAACTCCTTCTATAAAATAATATCCAAAGTTCTAACGACCAGATTAATTCAAGTGATCCCTTTGATAATAGCTAATCAGCAAAATGGATTCATTCTAGGCAGACAAATCCTCAACTCTGTTATAATGGCACATGAGAATATTCACTCACTGTCCATCTCAAATAAAGAGGGGTTCCTAATGAAAGTGGATATATCTAAAGCATATGATAGGGTGGATTGGCTATTCCTTTCAAATAGCCTTATTGCTTTCAATAGCTGTGTTGGTAAATGGGATTTCGTCTCATTTTTTCAATCCATCTAGGGGATTAAGACAGGGGGATCCTATCTCCCCTATTCTATTTATTATCATGCTGATAGCATGGGGCGATACCTAGGGGACTTAGTTCGTAAAGGATTATTTAAGGGACTGAAACCCTCTTCGCATCCTTTAATATGTTCCCACGGTCAATTTGTGGATGACACTATTTTCATGGGACAGTCTGAAGTCACAGAAGCTAGAACTCTAAAGGAAGCTATAAATCTATATTCCTCTACCTCTGGACAATTGATTAACTAGAACAAAAGTGCAGTATTCTTTACTAATACCCCAGATTATAGACAGAACAAAATAGCAAAAATCCTTGAATGCTCCATAGGATCTTTTTCCTCCTCTTACCTTGGTCTCCCTTTTGGGTTGAAAGCTCCTGAAGCTTTTTGGGAAGGACTTATTAACAAATTTAGTAAGAAATTGGTGGGATGGAAAGGCAGTCTTCTAAGCCAAGGTGGAAAGCTCACACTCCTCAAAGCAAGTCTTCAAAGCATACCTACGTATGCTTTGAGTCTTTTCAAAATCCCCACTAAATTTGCTGAAGCCATTGAAAAAATCCAGAGAAACTTTCTTTGGTCAGGTACTGAGGAGAAAAGGAGAATGCCTCTTATAGCATGGGATAACATCTACAAACTTGTCAGGGAAGGTGGACTAGGTATAAGGAAAATTAGAAGTATGAACACAGCCCTCTTAGCTAAACAGGGGTGGAGGGTTTATCAGGAAAATAAAGAATGGAGTAAAATATGGAAGCACAAGTACTTATTCAAGGCAAAGTCACTCCCTGAATTCTTTACTACTCTGGACATTTCTCATCCTTTTGCCATATGGGGGGCAGTCCAAGGGACAAAACATGTTTTAGAAGAAGGAAGCTCATGGAAAGTTGGCAATGGTAAAAAGGTGAAGTTCTGGGAAGATATTTGGTTAAGAGGAAAACCTTTGCAAGAAAAAATCCAAGATAAAGATGTTATAGATAGATGCAAGCAAAGAGTGGGAATAATGGTTAACCAATATTGGCAGAACAACTCTTGGGTAAACCTCACTGACTATGATCAAGATCTCAAGGATATTCAATTATCCCTAAATGCTATATCACTATATCATAACCATGAAGATAAAATTGTTTGGCACAATGAGCCAAGCGGACAGTTTAAATTTTCTTCCATCTTCACCTCAAAGGGAAATGGTAGCAAACCGTTATGGACGAGAGCTTGGATTAAGGGGCTCATCCCTAAAATCAAATTCTTTTTTTGGACCCTTCTCCAAAGCAAAATATTGACTTTGGATAATTTACAGAAACGCAAAATAAATATTGTAAACAGGTGTATTCTTTGTAAGAAAGACCTTGACGATAGAGATCATTTGTTCGTGAATTGTTCTTTCACTCAGCTAGTTTGGAAAGAGATCCTCAATTTGTGGGGCATTGCATGGATCCATCACAAAAATGTGGAATTATCTCTCAAAAGCTGGTACTGCCCCTCCAAGAATCCTGAAGTTCTTTTTTTATGGAAACTTACTCTTCCCCATATTTGGTGGGGAATATGGAAGGAAAGAAATAACCGAATCTTTAGAAATAAAGAACTTCCTGGATGGGTGGTAGGACAGAACATCATTAGAGCTATAAAGGAGAATTTTTTATCACAAAAGAATCCAAGCTCAACTCTCCAAGTGGATAACCCATTAAGGACGGATAATTCTAAAGGTAAACTTGATAATCCCATATCAGGAGTTACTTGGAATGTTCCCCCTCAAGGATGGATTAAAGGAAACTTTGATGGTGCTGCAAAAGGGAACTCGGGGAATGTAGGTTGTGGTGGAGTTTTGAGAAACCATACGGGAAAGGTAATTGATGCTGTTGCAATCCCCATTGGTAAATCGAATTACCACATTGCCGAAGCTACAGCTGCCCTTCAGACCATCAAAATAGCTGTGGACTCGGGATATCCCAAATTGTGGCTTAAAGGGGACTCATTGAATATCATAAATATTCTTAACAATAAAAATACTGTGTCTTGGACCATAGAGGCTAAGGTCATGGAGATGAAAACATTAATTAAAAATTTTGAAGAAGTGACTATAACCCACACCTTTCGTGAAGCCAATGGTGTTGCAGATTGGCTAGCTAATTGTGCAGTCTGGACAGGTCAAACAGTGAGGTGGCATGAAACATTAGAAAATAATGTGGATTTGAGGGTGCTCATTCTTCATGATGCAACCCATGCAAAGGAAGGAAAGATTGGAGTGTAATAGAAATATAATGAGTTGGAGGAGTGGCAGCGCGGGGAAAGGACAATAATCATTAAAGAGGAAGGCCCTCAAGAGTGAGAAGCGGATCCTGAATATGCACAAACAAAGCTGACTTTCTAATCAATTTGGCAGTAGGTGGGATCATTGTAAAGACCATAGCGACTGGGTTTCAAAGAAAACAAGTATGGCTTGCGAAAGGAAGGGAGAACCCAGGAAGCAGGAACCCAAGAGCTGTGATGAATGGAAAGAGAAACAAGAAGTCTGGAGAATTCTGCAAAAAGGAAAAGTTGCGAACTATATGGAAAGGCTCCATGGGTCAAAAGCGCATATCACAATGGATTTTTTCAAAAATTGGACTAATGAAAGGGTCACCTTACATGGTATCACAGTGAACCTAACAGAGGATTTTATAGCAGAGGTAACAGGGATGCCTATGGATGGACTTAAATTCTCCAAGCAGACAAGCATTTCGAATGAGGCCTTTTGTAAGTTCCCCAAGACGGATGAGGAAGAGCAGAAGCTAGTCAAAAATGGGGATTTCTATGAATTGGATCAGATTAAATGGATATGGAGGGATGTCTTAAGCTATATAAGGGAGTACTTCATCCTGGATGGAAGAAGTAAGTGAGTTCACAAATTCCACTTTGTCTTCCTTAACCATTTTAGGCACAAGGTACGTTTGTCTTTTCCCTTTTACCTTCGCTTCTCCTTGGTCCAAAGTTTATATGCTCATAGGAAAAAGGAAACGCGCCCTATCCTACATGAAGGCCTTATTCTGTTAATCTAAGGCTATTGCAAGAATAATGCAATGGTAAAGCACCCTAACCAGGGGAAAAATAAGGAGTCAGGGAACAGAAAGAGTGAAAGTGTAAAAGGGAAAGGCAAAATCAAGCTCCCTAGCACTAAAAATCAGAATGTAGAAGAAGATACTGAATGGGAGAGAATTGATAAACTTGGGGAGGAAAACTTGGAGGAAGAAGAAGGAACTGAAAGCTGGTATAAAAACTCTAATGAGGATGAAGAATGTCCTGAGAAGAATGAAAAAGAAAATGTCAACACAGAGGAGGATTTTGCAAACAGAATAGAAGCTACGGAGGAAAATCAGAAAGTGTCAGAGGATGAATTTGTCCAGGATGGCCCTATTGAGGACCTTGCTTCAAGAAATGAAAAGGACACTACAGTTTAGGATGATAATCAAGAAATGGACATGGAAATTCAAACTGGAATTAAAGAACAAGATCAAAAGGGTCGAGAGGATACCTTTGACAAAGCCAGGAACAGTCCCAATAAAAATTATGAGGAATGGAGAGGGAAAAAATAGAATGATGAAATACACACACCAATGACTTGGGTCAATTGCAAAGCAGAGGCATCTTTCCAACTTGATTCTTGGACGTGTAGGGAGATCATGGATCTCAAAAGGAAAGTGGAAACTATGGAAGATACTCTGAAAGCTGTATGGAACAAAATTAACAATATGGAAAATCAGATAAGAGATATCCCAGTCAAGCTCAAAGCCTACGAGAATAACCTTTGGGAACTCATTAAGGACAACAGAACAAAAATGGAGGAAGTTACGTCCAATATTTGTGCTGTTGCTGTCAATATTGGAGAAAGAGCTAACGAGGAGACCAAAGCCTTGGAGGGACCTAGCAAAAGGATGAGACAAAGTTCAAGAAAGAAAGCTACACAAGAAGGAGCCATGCTGGCGGCAACCACTACCCATGATACTGTTGTGAAAGGAAAAGAAACTATGAAAATGATATTGGAACTGGATGAATAGTCTGGCTCCTCTTGTTGGTTATGTAAACTGGTCCTGTTCTATGGTTTCTTTTTGTAATCTTCTGCCTTTGGTGTAGCCAAATCTTTGTCAAATCTAGGTTTTGACCGGTTGTCTTTCTGGTGGTTTCAGGTCCATTAAAAACCTATTTTTGCTACTTCCTTGTTGTAGTTTTTAGGCCTTGCCTGTGGTCTTGGATGCTCTTTCTTTCTTTCCTTGTACTAGGGTTTTGGGGCCCCTTCAAAACCTACTTTTACCATAATCTAAAACTATTAAAATTTTCACACCTCATGATATTTGGTTATCTGACCTAATTTATCTTCATTTCCCTAGCAACTACATTTCTTGTCTAATGATTTATCTTCAAATTATGATTGTCCTTGTTCATAATAGTCTTCATCTTATCTTGAGTTACATTATCTACTTCTTCTTTATTTCCAAGACTAATTCTATCACTTTCATGATTTTTACCACTCAAAATATTATCTAGATCACTTAAGCTCTTTTAAAATCTCACAAATGACTTCACCTTACTATATGTCTTCTCTAACTCAGCTTCTAATGACTCATTTTTAATTACATACCTTGCACATTCATCTTATTTAGCTTTTAGGATTGTCTACAAAATTTTTAGTTGAAAAATGAGATGTTTGACCATATCTTCATGTTCCTTGGTGTCTTCATTCATTCTTACCTCATACATACTGAATTTATCCTCATAGTCTTTGAGTTGAGACTTCATCTTCTTGTTAATCTTCTTCTCAATATTTAGTTCTTCAAGAGCATTTATCAATGCATTCTCATAGTCCACCTCATCTTCTTCATCATCTGAATCACTCCAAGTAGACTCCTTTTGATGTGAGCAACTACCTTCCTTAGCTATGAATAGGGTTTCATCTTTAACAAGACCATCATATTCATGATCATAATTTAAGCCACTGACCTCACTCTCATCTGATAAGCTACAATCTTCTTTGGTTTAGAGGCTCTTTTGTCCTTGAAGTATTTCTTCTTGTTGTCAAACCTTTTGAATCCTTTTTTTCTTTTTTAGACCTAAATTATCTCTTGACATCATAATAGCCTTGATCATGCTCTTCATCATCATAATTTTTATAATTATGAGGGCACTTATTAGAAAAATGTCCTACCACTCCATAATTGAAGCATTTGATGGTTAGTTTACCCTTATACTTTCTTGAACCTATTTTCAATTTCCTTGAAATCAAAGTAACTAGTTTATCCTCATCTATATTAGAAAATCCATCCTCCTTAGGTTTCTTACCTTGGAACTTCTTCTTTGGCTTCATTTCAATATTGAAAGTTGCTTCCTTATTTGTTATTATATCATCATTATTCCTCATCTCATAGGTAGTAAGGGTGCCATGCAATTGATATATCTTCAAATGAGTAAGATCATGACTTTCTTCTATAATAGATAATTTTGGATCAAATTTGAGGGATAAAAACCTTAATACTTTTTGTTCTATATTGGCCTCTTCAAGGTTCTCTCCAAGACCTCTAATGATGTTCACAATCTCATCAACTCACTATAGAAAATATTCCATAGAATCTTCTTCCTTCATCTTGAGACTTTCAAATTGCCTTCTATGAGTTTACAACTTAGCAAGCTTGACCTTTAAATATCCTTCATAAATGATCTACATTTTATCCCATATCTCTTTAGTATATTTACAATGGATTACCTTGGTGAACTTAGTATTTGTAAGACCACAAGTGATGGAATTCATTTCCTTAGAATTATTATCAAATATATTCTTGTTTGCAGCACTAGATGGAGAAGTAGTAGGAGTAACATAACCATTCACAATAGCTTTCCATACATAAAACCCTAGGTAAATAACATATGTCCTCATCCTTACACTCCAAAAATCATAATTGGATCCATTGAACATTGGTGTTTTCTTAGTAGAGAAACCTCTATGAATTTGATGACTACCCATATTGTACCTTGGATCACCTTCAAGCTATCAAGCCTTTACCAAAGGTCCTAATCTGATACCAATTATTAGAGGTACAATCACTAAGGGGGGGCATGAATCAGTGAGCCCAAATATTTTTAATTTTAATTCCAATCCTTTAAAACTATTAAAAAATCAACATATATCAACTTGATCAAGTAACATTAACAAAAGAGCTCATTCATTCAATGCATATACAAGATCAAACAGACAACACATAGTTCCTATGGGAAACCATCACAGGGAATAAAACCCACTTTCAAATTTGAAGCACATGGACTACTTGTCCTATAAGATATTATAAATAAGAGACTGGTCAATTCTCTTAGACAAAAAACCTTGATCAAGTCCTCCTGACCTAAGGCCTTTAGTGAAACACTTATTTCACAAGGAGCAACTACCCCTAAGGAAGATCAAGTACTTTAGACCCTCCTTTGAAATGAACACCTCCACCTTAGAACAAATGTATTCAACACCTAATGATGGATCTCTAATTTTATAACCCCTATAAAAACTCCCTCTCTATCTCATTTAGGCCTCTCACATAAGCATGCAACAATCTCTCTCTTTCACTCAAAATATCATCATATTCACACTTAGACCTCTTTGCATATCCTCAAACTACAAGATCACTATTATGATATCATAAATATGACCTATATTTCATACACATATTTAATAAACCATTATTCTCATAAAGTCATCCAACAAGCACACTACTTATCCTCTCTTCTTCACTTAAATGCATACTCCTCACACATAATCCTTGCACACATCTAGAAACCATCACATTTGGTTTCACTATATATAATAGCTTCATAAATTATTATGTTTACAATCTTATTTTTTAGCCACAATGCATGCCTTCAACCTTAAGGCATCTTACATGGGTCATACTTAAGAACAACTCTCTTTCAAATAAGCCTAAGTCACATTTTAGGTCCTATGATGAACCATTAACCTATTTGACACTTCTTAGAGAAAAATAAGAACACAAGAACACTTTCCAACTCATGTAAGCATGCCACATGATCTATAGGTCCTCCTTAAGGGCTAAAAACCATCACATTAGCCTTCTTCTTAAGCATAATTTTATCAAACAACATTCTATATAGTAACCATTATGAGTAAACACACAGTCAGTTTCTAAACCTTTTTTTCATACTATATATGATTTATCAAACCTTCATAATGAACACATAACATCCTCATGGAGTCTAAAAAACTCCTTGATCAATAGTTCATCTTAAAACATCAAGATACCAACAACCATAGCTCAAATGCCCTTCTTGGGTTACTTGTAGAATATGCATGAACACACATTCAACTTTAAAACTAAATATATTTGACTATACACACTTTCAGATCATCAAATCTATATTTATATATTCACATTGTATTCTTATACAATGTCACTTATTACACCATGAGCAAATTCTACCTAGATTAAAATATATAACACAAAAAAATGAGCACTGGTTTTCCCTTCACAAATTTAAATATTTAAATCCAAATGGTCACAGTTAAACCTCAAACACCATGTTCTCATCTCATGTCCTCACTAATTATATTAAATATGCACTATTGATCTTATTTTAACTTTAACTCATAGTGTGCCACTACCCAAATGTTAAACTTCAAACACTTGGCATCATCTCACTTATTCTTGACATCCTAAAACAAACATGCTTCATTGATCTCCTATATGTAGCTCAATATTTATCTGTGTTTAAACATTGGACACTTTGAACTCATTTTTCTCAATATGCTCCATTGATCTTGATTAGTATGAACACCTACTTACCATCAGATCTTATAAGTAACTCGATCTTTATCTCTACCTATCATTAAGAAATAGTCACTTTAAACTCTTTGAATCTATATGCACCATTAGATCAATCTTCATGATCGCCCATGAATTTTTGGATCTTCATTTGTTCATAATATTTATCTCTTACAAAATTGACTATGGGAACCATTGAAATCTACCTAGAAGGCCAACTTTGGACCTCAATAATTTTTGTTGTGATTAGATGTAGATATGAAATTTGGACCATATAAACTCCTCACATAGGAGTATCCAACCATTTATAAATCTTCTCCTATAACCCTCATTCATGTGAGATATAATTCCATTAATTTTCTCACTTAGATTTTTCTACCCCAAAGCCAACTATGTCAAGAACTATCTGGAATGCCAACTTTACACATGTATATCTTTTGATGTGCATCATCACATGACCTAAAATTTAGTGAATATTAACTAGGCATAAAACTAAAAAAACCATATGATCAACTTCTCTTGACACATTCACATATTTGAAATATAACACCATCAAAATTCCTACTCAGATTTTCTTGCCACATTATAAATTTGACTATGGGAAAACACTATCAAACTAACTGGGAGCCCAACTTTACACTCACATATCTTATATTTCACTTCATTACATGACTTTAAATTTATCACATAGCAACTAGGCATAAATATTATCACAACCATATGACTATCTCCCCCTGAATCATCCACATGTGGTAATGGTGATGTCAAAAAATTACCTACTCATATTTTATGCCACTAGACCTAAAATGTCTAGATGAATATAATGATCAACCAGATGAAATCCAATCATGTACACAATCACAAAAATAATATAAAACCTCTTATATGACCTCAACAAATAATCTTTGAGTTTTCCAAGTGTACATGACTAAAATGGTATATAATTCATAAATATCATCTACATTCCCCCCTTTAATATAGTAATGAAATTATTAGTTCAAAGGAAAATGAATGCATACATGGGTATGTATAACACACCTTGCATTTATTTGAGTCTAACTTCAGTGATTTATTTTTGACTGACCTAAAAATAAGAGCATGTTATAATATATAATCAATGTATATAATCTAAAATTGAAAATATTGAAATGTTTGAAATTGAAATCAAGAAAGGTTTAAGAGTACACCTGTGTATCCATGTAACTATCTTACCTTTTCAAAATTTTATTTGAAACATGTATCATTATGAATAATTGAAACTAATATTAGGATAAATATAAATCTATAAAGTGCATATATCTAAGGAGATAGAGAGAGATACGAGGGCCCGTGCCCCCAACCTTGGAGAAAAGGTGGGTTGCCACTTGTCAGTTGAGACTAAATCAATCATGTAACATAATTATACTTATAAACTAGTGAGTGTGAGTGAACCAAGTTAAATAACATTATCAAACTAGTGAGGTTGGAAATACAATTAAGTCCAACATGAAAACTCTGGCAAGATTAAGTGATTTAATCACCTCAACCATACCAAAAATCAAACCAACTACTATAGTATATTGACTCAATATAGTTCATAAAAGTCCAACCTAGTGGGTAGTGATAGTCCCTGAAAGTGTTTTGATTTTGAAATTGATTTGATTTTATAATATTAGGCACACATTGAATAACATATGTACCTTAGATATGTCTCATGTTGAGGTTATGTATAATAATGATACCAATGTATAGAATTATACCAAAAATGTGTATTTGAATATTATAACTATGAATTTGGCCAATTTAAGAACTATGTAAGTGTGGAGAACATGTTTCCAAAACATGCCCCAATTATATATATAAAATTAAAACTAGTGTAAGTGTGGATACCATGTTTCCAAAACATGCCCCCACTATATCTAAAATTGTGAATGTGTGGAATCCATGTCTTTACAACATGCCCCCAATGATATATAAAAATTTGAATGTGAAAAAACTACACATATATGACATGCTCCCACTGATTTACCCCACTTTGAAGTGAGGGAAGAATAAAAACTGGTAGTTACCTCACTTCAAAAGGATAAGATAACCATATAATTGTGAAAGAACCATGTAACATATATGAGAACATGTCTAGGTAAATGTATCATTAAAACACATAGAATATGATCACATCAAGGCCTAATATGCATGATAAATATCATGGTAACATATAGATAGTAAAAATACAGGCTGAATAATAAACCAATCACACAGACAAGATGTACTCAAAAGAAATTCAATAGACAATGGTCCAAAGAGACTATAAACAAGGGGCATGTTAAAATGCCACACAATCAGATGGACATGACTTAGTAAAATGTACACAAAATCAATAATGACATATTCAAATTTCCATATAATAATAAATGGCATGTCAAATATAAAATAAGCAAACAAAGGCATGGGGGCTGAAAATAATGGATCATATTCAAATGCTCAACAAACAAGACAATAACAACAAAAGACACTCATGAAAGTGCATAAATGAAAGAATAAAAAACTAGCATAGCATATCATAGTATACCATGAATCCAATTTTTTATAAAAATACATCAAGTACATACCATATTAAGTACACTATATAATATATAAGCATGGATAAAGGCATGTGTAAGTATATTTTAGCTCAAACATGATAATGTAAAGTGACCATAAAATGATATAACTTAGAAGTATCATGATCAAAGAAGGTGGATGCCCCAGTGTCCTAGTGACATGAGAAGAGGGAAGTCCTAGTATCCATTAATTCATAAATCATGTATCTTTGTATGCATGTATCACACTCAAATAGAAGTGTGAAATACATATATGTATAAATAACTAATATTTTATCCATCAACATGAAACTAACAACATAGATGCCAAGGAGACAATAAAATATGTAGATGCCAAAAAATATTTTTTTTATTTTTATTTTTTTTGGGTATTTTTGAAATATATGAAGAGACTATCATATGATCTCATACAATGGATGCTCATATGTATCTCCCCACTCAATACCTAGTGTAATAAACTAGTGATGCTACTGAATAACATGCATAGGTGTGATATTTATCAATGTAGTATATGTGATGATCTACTTATGTAAAATAAGACTATATGGTTATGAAGCAAAAAGGGCAGGAGTAGGGGTTTTTGGAACCAATCCTTGAGTGTTTTATGGTTTTTTTTAGGTATAAATAATAAGAATATGTGTAGGTGCTCTAGATATCTTACTATGGTGTGTACTAGATGATGATTCCATGGAATCCAATATATGTCTTTGATGTAAAGGTATTTCAAGTATTAGTTTCTTAATAAATAAGATTTCCTATTGTTTACTCTTTTTATGTGGATTAGACTTGTTAGGCTTGATAATTACATGTCTAGGTATAATTTTTTCTTGTTTAAGAGAATGTTCATATGAAACTCTATAAATTATAATTATTCTATTGACATGAATGTATTTAACACACCCATGCACTATAAAAGGTACTTCCTAAAGAGTATGTATCCAAGGTAATCCCAATAACATATCAAAGACACTCATAGAAGGTACAATTGAAAAGGTAGTAACCACATGTGTGGGGCCCACCTATAAAGCTAAGTCAATATCACCAAAAACCTTTTATGAGGTCCCATCAAATCCTCTAATTGATCTTGTAGAAATATGTAAACCATGATTTGTATAATCCAAATGTGTTAGTAATTTCATGGTACAAACATTTTCTCTTACACCATTATCAATCATAAAACTACATATAGATTGTTTATCAATGTATGCTCAAATGAATAAAAAATAGAGATCTAAGTCATCATCCTTAATCTCATTGTCATCAAAGGTAATAAAAGGTTTTTGAACCATAAAATATGTATACCATGTTTAAGTACCAATAATACCATATAGTGGGTGCTCATATAAAGGAGGATGTGCATTATATATCATTTGCACTTTTGCATCCTTCTTAGAATGGTCTTGCAAAAGATTTTTAAATATTTTCTATTTTTTATGATCACCAGGTTATGAACCCAAGTCCTTTAGAGGATCATCAAATTTAATATTTTGGTCATCAATGATGTCTTTGATCTTATGTTTCAAGGTAAAACATTAGTTCATAGAATGCCTAGGGCCTTGGTGATAGTCATAATAAAAATTTGCATCATACGCTTTGGTTAGAGTTCTCCTCATATCAACCTCTATAAGATGAGCAAGAGATATAAGATGACTCTCTATTATCCATGATAGTAATGAAGTGGTATACTTAGGTAAGCATGTAGCTTATCTCCATGGTGCATTGTATAGACAAGCTGATTAGGCTATTATGAAATTGTATTAACTATGGTGGTTGTTTCCTTTTTAGGTAGAGGATGTTTTACCTTATAGCTTGGTTTAATTATAAAATTGGCATCAAATGTATATGTAGACAATGTTTTTGCTACATAATTAATAGTATTCAATGAATTAAGCTTCATTTCATGGTCCTAAAGAACATGGTATAAGTCATCAAAAGATTTAAACTTTTTAAAAACAATGGACTCATGTAAAAGAACAAAAAAAATTTGCTTAAATATGTCTTGAAGTTATTTAGCTACCATAAGATTGGTCATTTTATCCAATATTATCTTGTACCTCAAGACATATTCATTGATAGGTTCATTAGTTCCTTATTTTATTTTTGTAATTTGGGCATAAAAAAATATTTTTATAAATATTAATGGAAAAGTGTGCCAAAAACTAATGTATGAGAGTTTTGAATGCTTTCATAGAACCACCAGAAAGTGTAGACCTTGAGGCTCTTTAGAAATAATTTGCTCAAAACATTATCATTGGAGGTATAATCAAGGTATGACACATAGAAGGATTGAATATGCTACTCAGGATCACCCTTGCCATCATAAAATATGAACTTAGGTTAAACAAAACTAGTTGGTAATGGGTGAAAATATATCTCAAGTGTAAGCAAATTATGTAACACATATTACAAATCAATGGAATGAGGATACTTTAAAGCCTTTTGCTCAATATTGATATCCTTGTCCTCCAAGTTTCTTATAACTTGGAGGAGAATTTGAATTGTAGATCGATTAAGATTTAAATTTAGAATTTGGGTAGTCACCAATGGAGATGTAAACATGGTAGAGATAGGTATTGAAACTAGTATATGATTTTAAGAATTTGTTATCCCCATGTTAGATGTAAAAATGAAATTTGGGTCCTTAGGGAATAATGGTATGAAAACATAGCCTGTGACCCCAATAGATTTAGTAATCAATGAAGTATCTAAGGAAATAGATGTTTCAGTTATGCCTTTTCAATTTTTAGTTTCAAATATAGTCATGAGGATCTAATTGAGGTCCTCAAGATTTTGATGAATGCACTCACAAAATAATACAATGGATTGCACCTAATCATGGTCTATCTTTTTCATGTTTATTATTTTCATTAGACTCATGGTTTTCATTATTAGAATATTCTTTTATAATAACCTCCTCATCATGGTGATCATTCTCAACATTAGTATCAATATGATCCATATAATTAGGTGCTTCATGAGTTTGAGAGATCTTGGGTGGTAGGAGAGGAAGCTCAATGTGTTCAATATGAACACCAACCAATCTATGGATACAAATTAATTTCATACAAAATAATGTAAACAAGAATTAAAAAATTATAAAAATCTAAAACCCTAGCTAACTGAAAACCTTAAGAAGATTTTTTTATTCACATGAATAGGGTTCACTAAATGTTTAACCCTAAATTAGATGTGGATCCTAATATGGGGTAGATATGGTTAAAAATATATAAATGAATAAGTTCAAGGGTGATAAATATATTTATATTAGGTCAATTAATTTCAAAAATTAGATAGAACATATACTAAATTTATTATACTAAGATATGCTAAAAGTAGGAAAAACAACTATGCTAGATATTGCAATGACAAAGAAATAAGATACTTATCTAGTTTTGATGCTAATACAAATATGGAACTAGAACATGTAAGAAACATAATGGAATAATATTTTATAATAGTCACTGAATTCTAGATTAAGTACCTCTATAGACAAGGACACTTATGTCAACATGGGGCAATTGCATTGATGATACTATTTGGATTAGATGCAAGTATCTAATATATAATACCTACTAAAAATAAATGGGACTATATGGATTCTTTAAGGTTTATCATCACCTTCTCTTTAGTGCATTCAAATTTGGGTTATAGACTATTAATCCTTATCAAATGATCAAAACCCTAGCTCTTCATCTTTATATTGGTTGTGGGAAAAATTTGTTTGTGGGAACACAATTTTGAGCTATAAAAAGAGACCTCTATCAATGAGAGATACCTAAATATACATTACTCCAGAGAGGGACTCAAATTTATGTAGTTTTCCCCTAGGTGTTGGCTTATGTATAAATCATGCAATGTGTTATAGGTAAGTATAACATTGACCTAGTTTATAAATTGGAAAATATAGCTCTTGGGTTACTCCTTCTATACTTTAGACTTGTAATTGTGTTATTCCTATGTCTAATATGAAAATAGTATAAGATATAAAATATTTTCTTAATTGAATGCTCTTTTTATGAAAGTTAGGTGTGTGTCATGTGAGTTTAGAGTTAGGTGTGATTGTGCATATGTACCACTCCTATCAGGAAAAAATATTGTGTAATAACACTTAGGTCAACCATTAGGATACATTTCATTTGTAAATTAGATGACTTTAGGGGACTATAAACTTTCATCAGAATAAGATATCTACATCGATGTAGGTGTCTATCTAGGATGCAAGTGTCCAAGGAGTAGGAAAACAAATACAAGATCAAAACTTATAGAGGCATAAGATAAGCATGTTTTAAGCCTTCTAGTCAAGACAAAAGACTTGGGTCATCAACATAAGACTGATCAAACTTATCTCCTAGTCTAACTAAGAGATAAGTCAAGAGGCATAAGAGAAAGTAGATATGAGACTTGTAAAAGTAAGAAATGTCTATAACTAAGAGGAAAAACCAAGGTTTGATTTTTAAAGTGTACAAGACTAAGGTGATATATAACTCATAATACATTAAGGCATATTATAAAATTTATGAGAGGTAGTCACTTCACATAGTTGATTTTGGATTGAATAATTGATCAACTTATCCCAATTAATATATTATTTGTTAACATGAATTATTTGGATGCATTGGAACATCCACTCATGGTAATCCCTTGTTTTGGGATCCCCTACCACTCTATTAAAGAGAGTGATAATATCATTAATTTTAAGCTTAAAATATTAATTAGTAAGCACCTTAAGGACCCTAGCCATGAAGGCTTTAGATTTAACAAGTCAATGCTTGTATAGGGATTTGATACAATCATCTTTGTTCTCTTCATGAAATTACTATGCTTTTTTCTATTAATCTCAACAAAGACCTCATGATCTATAATTTTCAATATTTTTTTAATGTATTTGAGCATGATTCACAAGATTACTCCTCTATGGGGGTTTGAACCTCCCTTATATTTATGTCATAATAAATTTACATTGTCATGACAAGATCTAGGCATTTTAGATTGGAAATGTAGTGGATTGAGGTAACCCACTATCATAAATGTTTTGTGCCTAATAATTTTGAAATATACATTTATCTTATTTCAAAAGTTACCCATGTCAATATGATCCAAGGCCTTATTAGTGACTTTATTGATGTTGTAATAAATATTTGAAAGTGTAGTGACCCCTTAGAATTGATACATCTTTTCACTAGCCTTTTCTTTCCATTTATTCTTAGGTGTTCCAAAATTTTACTATTTATGATGGGCAAAATAGAGAGGGGTGATCAGAAGTAGAATGTGAATACGACTAGGAAAATAGGAAAAGGAGAGATAGGAGGGGAGTAAAAATTATGGGACTATAATGTAATCAAATAAATTTAGAAGTGGGGATTAGGGGTTATGATTCAATAAAATAACTATGATGTCAAGGTTTGGGGGTTGTAATGTAGTCAAAGAACTTTGGCATTAGGATTTTGGGGCCATGATGTAATTAAAGAACTCCAATGCCAAGGTTTTGGGGCTATAATGTAATCTAAGAATTCTAATGCAAGGAAGAGGAAAAACTCCAATGTGATAGGTTAAGGATGGAACATTCCAAAATGTGGGAGAAAATATAATGGGGATATCCCAAGGACAAGAACAAACAAATGTGAATCTAGGCAAAGTGTACAAAAAATGGTAGAGGAAAATTCATAACCTACAAGAAAAACCTTCTATAATGATTATTGTGAAAAACTATGATAAATTACCTTTAGATACTGATAAATGAGAAAAAACTACTAATTCATGAGGAAACAAATTCTAAACTCCAAAATCAAGATGTTGAATGATAAATAATGAATGATCTTGATTAAATAGTTGTTTGGGGGGCGCGGGGGGGGGGGGGGGGGGGGGGGGGGGGGGGGGGGTAAAAGAGACCCCCACACATTTAGGTATCATCCCTCATTAATGAGGGCTAAGTTAGAATCCAATCACTATAATATAGTCTTGGGTTAGATAGTGGCACTATGGTCATCTAATATTGACACTAAAAGAGGAAAATGACTAAGTCCTTCAATCTATACCTTTTTTTAAATTTTTCTCTTATTACTCAATTTTTGAGAAGATTAAAATGGGGTCACCTAGATTTCATAAGATGGCTGAATTTCTAGACAACATACCTATATTCCTATTTTAACTATAGATAATGGTCATATCATGTGTGGGATAATTTAAATAATTAAAACCCTAGATTTTTTGTCTTTGACCACCTGTGACTCAATAAAAATGGGTTATCACTTGAGTCGAGCTAACCTTAATATACCTAATATTTCTAAGTGTTAACTACATATCCATATACTCTGAGAAGGGCTTCAAACTCACATTTATTTCTCCCTCTAAGGGGTGTGTGTGTAATTTTAATCATGAAACTATATGCTCTTTATCCTATTACAACCTTTGGTACAAGTAATGTAAGTATAATTTGACCTTTTATAATACTTTAGATTTCAATAATATGCAATTCAGTATAAGGTATATTCAATACCTTTTAAATGAATAATGTATATGATAATTAAGAGGATTGTTTGGTAATTGAATACTATAACCTAGTCTTGAATACATATGGAATCTTTTGAATCGGAATTAAGACGTATGTCAAGTGAAAGCTGAAAATAGAATAAATATACAAACTCTCACAAATGGTCACAAGGCAAAAAGTATGGAAATAGAAAAAATATAAGCTATGACACTTTCATTTACCCTTATACACTTGTATCAAAAAACATTCCCTAAGGTAAACAATAGTGTCTGAGAGCTCAAAAAATATAACAAACATCAGAAACTTAGGGGTCCTCATGATAATATGGCCAAAGTATAGTATAGTGAACGAAGATCAAAAAAATTCTAGACAAAGAAATAAAAGGCCATGGAGCCCAAAAGGCCCATGTAATACCACACCATAAAGAACTCAATTTTTCCAAAAGGGTTATATATCTGAAACTAAATAAAAAGACATTATATAATAATCTTGTACCAAATAAGGGTTTCTACATTCCCCATTTTTAGTCTAGTAAGTACATGAAATCAAATTACTATAGTTAAAGGAAGTTTACACTTGGTGTGGAAACACACCTTGGCTTCATGATAGTTCCAAATTGAATTTGTATCTCTTATTTTTCAAGCAAAATAAAATTAAAATAGAATTAGAATATATAATCTAAAAATGATCAATAGTCAAAGTATCTAGAAAATAAAGAACATGAAAGGAATACACTTGTATGTATGTTTCATATTGATGTGTCTAGAGTGTTGTCCCTACCATGGAGGATAGATAAATAGATGGAAACTTGAGGTCCCATCCATCTACTAGCAAGGGAAAATAATGAGTATGCAAGTAGTCAAGTATTCTTTATCTTAGAAATGTTTCTTGAAAAGGAGGGTTAGGAGGTGATCATGCCCCCAAATAGGAATAAGGAGAGTGATACTAAGGCCATCAAGGGAAATGAATCTTGATCACACAACTCAAGGGTGAAAATAAATTGGATAATCTATCCAAGATTAAGTGGTATGAAAGAGTGTGCCAAGATCTTTGAATAACGTTCAAATAACAATGTTGATTCCTATAGAGAGAGATCTAAAATTCCAAGAGAAGGAAAATAATGAATTTTATTACCTTCCAAAAAGGAAAAGTGGGGTACATATAGGGGAAATTAGGGAAACATGAAGAAGCCCCTAATTTTCCTAATTAACTAATTAAAATTAAATATAATTAGCCAATGGAACCTTTATAACTAACCTAAGGAAGCTTAAATTACATAGAATGGCCATATGACTATGTAGGTAGAACCCAATGGGAAAAATAACTATATTAACACCCCCCTTAAGTGTAGTTTAGGTGAGATGATAATTGGGTTCTACAATTTTATCAATGATGAGGTACCCAAGTACATAGTGATGAACCTCCATAGGAAGAAAAAGAAGGTGGAGAGCCCCTAACTGCAATAAGAGATCATAGATGAATAAATTTACTCTCTATGAAGGGCTTGGTCATAATATATATAATTTGCTCTGATGTTGGATAGTATCAAAGATCAATAACTTTCTCATTGATAAAATCGCAGATGAAGTGTATGTGAATCTCTATGTGCTTGGTCCTTTGATGGAGAACCAGATTCCTACAAATACGGATAGTGCTTTGGTTGTCATAGTAGATTATTATTGGATTATTAAATTGGATACCAAATTTATTGAGAATCCCCTAAATCCAAACTACCTCAGTGGTAGCATTGACAACCCCTCGATATTATGCCTATGTAGATGATAAGGCAATTGCATGTTACTTCTTGTTTGACCAACTTATTAGACCCAAACCAAGTGAGAAACTATAGCCTAAAGTGGAATTTAAGCTCTGAATATCTCCATACCAATCTAAATATATGTATCCAATAAAATCAACCTATATTCCTACTCTGTAATGTATCTCATAGTTGTGAAAAACTTAAATGTAGTGAAGAATCTACTTTACTATTTTTTAGTGCAACTCATGTGGCTCTTACATAAACTAAGAGACCAAGCCAACTACATAGGATATTTTAGGTCTAATGTGTGTGATATAGATAAGACTACCCATGAGTTTTTGATATAGAGTTGCATTAATGAGTGGTGTAGGACAATTAGCCTTAAGCTTCACACCAAAAAAGAAGGGAGTAGGAGCTAGCTTACAATTAGCCATGTTATACCTCATAAGAAAATTAGGAGAATACTTGGATTTTGATAAATTTATCCTAGAATCTAACTGAATGATTTCAATCATAATAAATTAATGTATAAATCCCATGTCTGTCATTGAAAATATATCTAAAAGTGTATTTTTCACTACTAAGATGGATGATTGTGAGCTCTCTATAATGAATAAGTCATCCACATAGAGAACTAGGATCAATAGAGAATCATCCTACCACAAGATGTAGACATTTAGATATAAGTGGCATCTCATGAACCCAACTATGAGGAGAAAGGAGTCCATATTGGCATACCATGCCCTAGGGGCCTATTTGAGTCTGTAGATAGATTTCTTGAGTCTATAGAATAAGGAAGAATCTTCCATAAAGCCTTGTGGTTACTCCATGTATATCTCTTTTTTGAGGTCACCATGTAGAAAATCACTCTTTACATCCATTTGGTGAACATCCCACCAATGTGTGGCTATGATGGATAGAGTGAGTCTTATAGACATAATATTGGCTATAAGAGCAAATGTATCATTGTAGTCTAGCTAGGCACCTAAGAAAATCCCTTTGCAAATAGATGAGTTTTTTAATTATTAACTGACCCATCTACACCATACTTGGTCTGATAAACCCATTTAAAATGGACCACTCTTTTTGCTTTGGGAAGAGGGACCAAGTCCCATGCTTTGTTCCTGATTAGGGAATTGAACTCTTCCTACATATAAAAATCCCATTTTAGAATGTTAGATGACTCATGAAAGGTTTGAAAATATGAGGCAATGGCCAAGTAGGCATATGATTTCCCTTGAAATTATGATTGTGTCCACCTTATATCTAATGGATTTCTAACCCATTTCCAAACACTTTTAAGTGTGTGTCTAGCCCAAGTGTGACCAAAATTATAAGAGATTGGATAATTAAGAGCTGAGTCCTCATCATTTGTAGTTTGATTGTGAGATGGATGAGGATAATCCTTATCACTACTCTCATTTATTGAACTTGAAGAAGAAAAATAGTCATCCTCATCGTCAAGAGGATCTTGAAGTGGATCTATGTTACTATCAAAAGTGAAATCAATGCCCAATGAGAATTTTGAAGAGTCTAAAGTACAAGGATTATGTTCAAGTGGGCCCTCACAAAAATTGACACTCCTTTCAATGAATAACTCATGATTTTTAGGATGGAAAAGTGTATATCCCTTAACACCCTCTACATACCCCATAAAGATGCAAGACTAACTCTAAGGGTCCATTTCCTTGTATTTATTTTTGGGAACATGGGCTACTATTGGTGATCCAAACACTTAAAAGTGATATACTACAGGCTTGTGACTATCCCAAGCTTCAAAAGGAGTGATTCCCTTTAAGGCTTTATGTGGAACTCAATTTTTAATATAACATGCATAGTTGATTACTTCAACCCAATACTAAGGAGCAAGAGACTTTTACTGAAGCATGCAGTTTGCCATTTCCTTTAAGGTATGATTCTTGAGTTTAGCCACACCATTCTACTAAGGATTATATGAATTGTGTGTTTCATTTGAATCCCTTCTGATGTGCAAAACTACTCAAACCTATTTTTGACATACTCCTCTCCATTATCAGTCCTTAAGATTTTAATGGAACATTCTAAATACTTATCCATAAGTGCCTTGAAGTCCTTAAAGTGATCAAAGACCTTAGACTTATTTTTGAGAAAAAAACACCCAAGTGTACCTCAAAATGGCATTGATGAATGTGAGCATGTATCTTGTCCTGTTGAATGAAGGTTTGGAAAATGATCCTACTAAGTCACTGTGGAGTATCTCTAGCTTTTGTTCAGCTCTCCTTGATTTTCCCTTGTCATATTTCTATTCTAGATGCTTATGAAAAATTTAGCAATGGTATATGTCATCCAAGAATTTGACTTTAGTTAACCCTATAATGATGTACTGATGACTAATTTGCTCCAAGCAATGGTAGTTTAAATGGCCAAACTGTTCATGGCATAGTTTAATTACTCCATCTACATGAGTAAGTAGTGCAACTCAGGGCTCATCTAAGGTAAAATGTGAGAATTTATATAACCTATATTGATTATAATCCTTCCCGTAGGCCACTATAGTGTCACTTTGTATCTCCTTAATGACCACTAAATTAGGTGTGAACTCAACTTGCTTCCCTGCACCTATGTGAGTGATTTGATATACTGACAGAAGATTGGTGGATAGTAAAGGAACACATAGAACATCATTAAAGGTCCCATCACTTAATTCTACCTATCCTTTAATGTTTACTTCTACTGAAGTGTCATCACCCATAAGAATTGAAAGCATAACATATGTTTCTATTTTTAAAAATAGATCCTCTGAGGAGGCTATGTGATAGGAAGCACCTGAGTTAATAACCCAAGTCAAAGGTTGAGAAGCTACTGAAAAAAGTGCCTTACCCTTGTTTTTACCTTTTTTAATATCTTTGACCTTTGAAAAATCTTGTGCTAATGTGTTCTGAGTTGAAGACTCAGGAACACTGATGTTATTCTTCTCAAGCATCTTAGTCAAGGTGTCAATCTTCTTTTTCATGTACTAAGATTCATCATGTCTAAGTTTCTTGAAAAATTTGGATTTGAGTTTATCCTTATTATGTTTACCACATGAGGATGACTCATTTGATGATGCCTTTAGATTGACATCTAATTTTTTATTCTTCTTGTGCTCATGATTAGGTTTAGACTATTTCTTCTCCTATTTGCCACTGCTAGAAGGCTTCTTCTTATCCTGATTGACAATCAAGGCATGTGATTTTGAAGACTTAAATGCACTCATTTGAACCAACTTATCTTTATCCTAAGTTATACTAGAAACAAACTCATCAAATGATGGAATTTTTAAAGTGGATCTAAGTGCACATTTGGTAGCATGAAATATAGAGATGAAAACTAAATAGTTGTGACCGAGTTTTACAAACATAAATAGAATTCATTAGTCACCTATTTTATCAATGCCACATTGTTTCAAATCTAGTCTTAGTGATTTAAAATTTACAAATAAGAATTTTAGGGTGTCATATACACCTAGGCTCAATGTGATGAGCTCATGACCCCTTATGATGTCCTACACTCTAAAAAGCTTGTCCAAGATTGTCCAAAATTCATTCAGAGTTTTTGTAGATTCAACATGAAATAGGAGGTTGAGAGACATTGACAAAAATAAAAACCCATAAGCCTCATCATATATATTATACCACTTAACATTTTATGCATTTGTAGATGGCTAAGTTTCCTCACCCATAGCAAGATACATTTTAGACTTCCATTCAAGATAATTAAATGGTGTGAGTGGTTCAATATTTATATCCATTAGTACATATTAGAGTGATAAAAAAATTATAATTGAAATTAAAGACAAAAATATAAATCACATAGTACAAGTACCCCCTAAACTATCAAGAATCCCTCCCTAAAGTTAGAATGCACACATGCTCAGTCTTGGACATTGGACATAGCTAAGAATGTGTCTATGAGTAATTAGTGTGAGAAAGTATGAGAGGGACATTAGGAACAACCAATAATGCATCCAAGAGGAAAGGTACAAAGGTTTTAAGATATTTTTAAGCTATTACACCATGTGAAAAATGGATGTTACAAAATTTCTAAAACAATGTCACCAATGCATAGAGCTTGAGAGAATATGCACTTTTAAAAAAATGGCACCCAAAAAAGAGATATGGATTGAAAGTTATAGCACTTACTAGTTCTTAATCGCACATATTCCTAGACCCTTTCCAAAATTGGAAACGTTTTTCCAATTTAATCCAAAAATAGAAACAACTTTACTCTATTTCTTCATTACCTTTCATCTAAAATTTAACACCCTCATGAACATCCCTCAAGGTTTCAACATTGCTTTAATTTGGGTTATTGTAACTATTTTACTTAAAAAGTAAGAATTAATTGATCCTATAAAACCCAAATAGGTCTTCCTAGTGCATTTTGGGTTCTTGAAACTGCTTTACTTTAAAAAAGTAATAAGTAATTTCCCTTTGAAAACCTGATTATTTCTTGGTAGTGTATTTTAGGTTCTTTAAACAACTTTACTTCATGGTTTCAAACAACTAAAACTTAAAAAAGTAAATGTGGAGTTAGTAATGAACCTTGGAGAACCTAATTTGGTCTATGGAGAGTAAACCAAGGTTTCAAACAACTACAACTTAAAAAATTAAATGAGTAGTTATGTTGAAGAAGTCTAATTACTTCTAAGTAATTTCTTTAGAGAAGCCTGATTACTTCCTATAGTGTATTTCAAGTTTTTTAGACTACTTTACTTAACTTCTTGAATTTGAAGTAAAGAAACTCAAAAAACCCAATTTGGTCTATGATCAAGTTATCAGGTTTGAGAAACATGATTTCTTCTTCCACTGTAATTCAGGGTTTTTGAACTACTTTACTTAACCTCACAAATTTGAAGTAAATTAATGATAAAAGCTCAAATAGGTCTTGCAAGAAAGTTGTATAAATTTAAAAACTTGATGTGGTTTGGAATCAAGTAATGGCCCTCTAAGAACTTGATTTGGTCTACGAAGAGTAAACTAGGGTTTGAAAGCTTGATTACTTCATCTGTATGGACATCTAACTAGATGGAAGAAATTGATTTATAGGAAAATCCATAAACTTTCTCAAAAATATAAAAGTAACCCATTTTAGATCTCAAAAAACCAAGAAAATATATTCAATGTATTTTTCATCAAAGGCCTTTTGTCATGAGTTTTTGGGTAGATTAATAAAACACCTCAAAGGTCAAAAATGATGGCCAAGATAGAAGAAAAACTAGTAAGGTGAATGCATGGAGGATCTTACCAAGGAGTTTAATGCATGAGGCTATCAAGAAGGCTCTAATACCATGAAAGAGTGTGCCAAGATATATAAATAGCATTCAAGTAATAATGTTGATTCCTATAGAGAGAGCTCCAAAATTCCAAGAGAAGGAAAATAATGCATTCAATTAACCTTCCAAAAAGGAAAAGTGGGGTACATATAGGGAAAATTAAGGCAACATGAGGAAGCCCCTAATTTTTCTAATTAATTAATTAAAATTAAATATAATTAGACTATGGACCCTTTATAACTAACCTAAGGAAGCTTAAATAACATAGAATGGCCATATGACCATTTAGGTAAAACCCAATGGGAAAAAGCACTACACTAACATGGTATAACCAACTTAACCTAAATAAAGAGGGCAGTGTTAGGCCATTGAGGGCGTTGAATCTAAACATTACTACTCAAGGGATCCAACTATTATAGATAGATAAAGGCTAAAAATAGTGTTTCTTGGTAATAAAAATGGTGCTTCTTGGTAAATATATTAAATGTGTAAATTGGTAATCTAGAAGAATCAATGCATTTTAGTAAAATAGTTTGTATATGTAATTTGGTGAGTCTAGATAAAGAAATCAGTTCAACCTAATAAATGAAAAAAGGAACAAACTTCATTCATGTCCCCTATGATGTTTGTTATGAATGATGTATAATTTGAATATGTATTTTATAATTTTTGGTGCACTTGTATGGAATATACACCTCTAGTATATGTCAGGCTAAAGTATTTATCAAAATCTAACATTTGCCTTATTACTATGTATTATATTTATCACAATATGGAAAAATTCATCCAAAATCTATGAAAACATGTGATATATGTATAATATTAAGATCTAAGTGTCTATCAAAAGTTTGTAAAATGTATCACATTTTATGAACTGTGCATGTGTGGAGTCATGTCTTTATGACATGACCCCACTAATATGCCCCCCATTTTGAGGTAAGGGGAATATAATTTGTTAGTCACCTCATCACAAAAGGATTAAATAACCATACTCTATATGTCTATAGGACTCCATAGTGTATCGGTGTTATGCCTTAGTAAAATTGATAATTGTTAATTTCATATATTTTATAAATAATATTACATTTTACATAAATTTTGAACCTTAGTGCAAATCAGAGAAGAATCATATATTTTTTAATTTTTAAAATAGTGTTCATGAATTGGTATATTGTGAAATTTCTCACAAACATAACTTATAGTGTTTGATTTGGATAAATGGTGATTTATATATCATAGGTCAAAGTTCACAAGTGTGAATGATAGTTCAAAATTCAATGGCTATATATATAAATTTCAAAAAAAAAGTTATTTCATTTTCATTTGTAACTTTTGAAAATTTATTGCTATAGAGTGATCTTAAAGATGCCTTGCATAAGAGTTTTTCATCTGATGCGATTTAAGCTACTTTAGGCTACCCTAGGAGGATATGACCTTGAGGAGCTGGTAAGGGGATACTTTTGAACATTTTTGTGTTTTTAAATTTTAAATTTTCTAAAAATTTAAGTTCCCTTTTGGGCATTGAAATTTCAATGGACACTACCATTGAAATTTTTGATGGTTCTATCGAGCCCTCGATGGTAGTGTCCATTTTTTGATAGTAGTGTCTTATGATACAATCTAAAATTGATGGTAGTATCTGACTATTCTTTGTAAAACTTGGAATTTTTACTTTCTAATATTTGATTTATTTGATGACTAATGTGAACTTTTAATTATTTATTTTTGTAGAAAGGATTTTATATCCTTGAGTTTAGGAATGGAAGGCACTTATCTACCTTGTTGGAGTTAGGATTGGAAGATGCAGATTAGGTGATTATTGAATAGTCTAAGTTAGGGCACATTAGTTGATTGGAGTAGGTGCATTATGATGTTCATCTTATGATAGTAGTAGTTGAGAGGTGTAATATTTATACTTGTACTTTTTGGCTCTTGATAAGGATATTATTGTTACATTAGAGGATGTTTATTAGATTTTATACTTGTTGATTATAAGGGAGAGGGCCGAAGTGTCTAGTGATGGTAGCATTTTATATATGCAACTATCACATGTATATTTAATAGATCATTGACTAGAGGAGGGTGAACATTTTGGCATGATCCATTTGGAGGATATTGTTAGATTTTATGTTTCATGACTATAGAAGTTAATTTGTTATTTCCTAGTGTAGATGATATTTATGGACTATATAACACCTCAGTATTGTATACTTTGCAAACTCAAACCTTATATTTTCTTATTATTTCTAGACCTTTCCCACTTTTTCAAGTCTTGCATCTACTCTATATTATGCTCTTTAGCCTACCTCTTAGCCTGACTAGTCTTATATTGATGACCCAAGCCTTTTATTTTACCTAGAATGCTTAAAATGTACTTATCTTCCATCTTTACAAGTTTTGAACATGTACCTACTTTCTTGCTCCCTAAACACTAATGTCTAGGATACACACTAGCATCAATGTTAGTGTCCTAACCCAACACAAGTGTCTAATGCCCTAAAGTCATATTTTTTCAAATAAAATGTATCTTGATGGTCAGCCTAAGTAATTTTATGTGAGTTACTTATCTAAAGGGAGTGATATAAATACAAGATCAACCCTCGTTCATTCCTCACCTATCGACGTGGGAATAATATCTAGTATTGTTACCAAAGAACATTAAATTGAACAGAGTTTACCTATTTCCATAACAATCATAGGAAAAACACATCTATAGGTCTTAAGTATTAAAGGAGTATCCCAAGAGACTTATTTTCAAAGTTACAAGCTAGGTCACTATTTTACTTGATTTACACATATTGTATGATTCACACACAAGATAACACATAGGGGAAAACTACATCAATTTGATGCCCTCTTCAGAGTATTGGCTATGTTGGTAGCACTCATTGATAAAGGGTTATTTAGGGTTAGCTTAACACTATATTCCCACTAAGACATTTTACCCCAAGGTCACCAAGAAGATGAAGAACTAGGGTTTTTTAAATTCATGAGGAGTGATAATCCATGGCCTAGATTTTAATACACTAGAGTGAAGGTGAAGACAAACCCATAAGAATCTAGGTCGTCACATCCTTTTCTAGTAGGTATTATATACAAGACACTTGCATCAAATTTAAATAGTAATATTGACACAACCATCCTAGGATGATTTTAGTGTGCAGAGATCTAAAAGCATTAGATCCAAAATCTGATGACTTTTATAGAATCATCTTCTATCTTGATTTGTACCTATTATAGATCCAACATTGTGTTAGCATTAGAACCAACTAAGTATACTAATTCTTTATCATTTCCATGCACAACTTAGTTTTAATTTTTGTATTTATCTTATTCATAGCATAATAAATTTAGTATATGTTTAAATCTAAGTTTAACATCCAATTAGCTTACTATAGATATGATTATCATCCTTGTGTATTATCATATCTATATTCTTAACCCCATATATTCTAAAGTTAAGATTCCTATATTCATTATAGGGTTAAACATTTGGTGAACCCAATCTTTGAACACCAAATCCTATGACAATTAGGTTTTTCTATTTTTTATATTGATGATCCTTGATTTATATAATTTTACAATCATGTTTGATGTGGATATATCTGTAAATTATTTCATGGTCTAATATATTATAGTTATGGTTTTATACATTAGTTACATTGTTAAAGTTATAAATAGAATTCATGCTAATAATGAGAGGGTATTAAAATAGAAACAACACTTAATATCTCTTCAAAATTCCTTTGTAATGTTATAGAGCCAATCTTTAGACACCAATGTGCATGCTCTCAACCATTTATTCTACCTAAGTCTTATTCGAATGATAGCTACCATCCCACACCCGTTATTTTCCCATAATTTATATTGGATTCTATAATCCATGATGTTACTACTTAAAGAGGTAAATTTACTTGACCCATCCCTCTACCTATTAATATAACACATGTGCCTCTTAAACTTAAGATACTAATACAATTTAAGGGATATAACATTATTGACCAACTAAACAATAAACATGAAAAAATTTCAATCTTTGAGCTCCTAAATAAATCTAATGTCTATAAGGATATCTTATATGAGGCATTTCATGAGACACAAATTCCAAGTGATATTGAACATACTTATTTTGTGATCCAACATATTTACCATCTAAAGATATTTTTGACCAAAATTTGCATTTGTACATACAAGTGACAATACAAAATAAATGTATCAAAATGGTTCTCATTGATAATGGATCGAGCCTAAACATTTGTAGCATACAATTCCTAACCACTATGGGTAATAACATAAATCTTCTTCAAAACATTGTCATGCATATAAAAGGGTTTGACAATTCACATAGCCCTTTGGTTGGTCAAATTACATTATATGTGACCATATGACCAAAAACTATATCAACTAATTTTTAGGTAATGTTTTAATTCTTACATTATAATTTACTTTTGGGTATACCTTGGATACATTTAATTGAGGTTGTCCCTTATACACTTCATTGATGTGTATAATTCATTTATGAGGGGACCTTATTATCCATGCATGATGATGATGAAACTTTTTAAATTTTACAAAATGATACACTCCAAAACCTAGAGCATTCCTATAGTGTTACCACCTAAATAATGCATACCTCTTGATGACATACATACATACATACATATGAAAAGGTGACTCAATTACAATGGATTTTTGTATCTATATACAATTAAGGCACTAAACTATGAGATGTACATCGATATGAATACATAGAAATAACCATTTCTTAAAGATCTAGTGAAACTATAAAATACCCCAACATTTGAGCTTATTTTATTAGTCAATATTGAGAAAAAACATGGCCATGTTTTAAATTACTATGACAATGATGATGATACAACCTATGATGTGACAAATGAGAAAATGTGAAACTTAAACTTTGATCCACTTGATTACCTGTCACATAACCTATTCAAACCTATGGGTCATGGAACATATAAGATAAATCCACTTATAGAAAATATAGAATTGAATCTAGATAAGGGAAATTCTTGTTACTCCATACACCCCTCTTGGTTAAAAATATTGAGTCAACCTTACAAGGGTCAAATGAAAATTCATCATGTGAACAATGTGGAGTCTTCTCAAAAGGCTTCATAACAAATTTTATATATCATGACTTAAAAGATACTCTATATACCATGTTATCCATGTTACTTGAGCATATAATGATTTATTTACCTTCTAATAGAAACATATCACACATTAGACTTCAACCCATAGAAGACACAATATCATACTATAAATATCATTAAATTAGTGGTCATCATACCAATCATTGTGAGACATTGAAGGACAAAATTCAAAAATATAAAAAATTATGACACATACACATTGTGTCCAACATGATGAAAAGATAAAACCATTCCTATTGTTTAGAAAATAACTGTCTCTCAACGTGACCAAAGCATGAGGATGTAACTATAACTACTAATATTGATGGGGTATATTTACAACACATCTAGTTTGATAACAATTAGGATACAACTTGTGGTACCAATTTTTTCACACAATTGGAACATTCTATAGATTAACTAACCTATTCTCCATTCATATTATATTCTCAAGGATACATCTAGTTATGTATCACTTGTGGCCCACATATGGAGTCTTTGACCATATGGATATTAGACCATGAACCACATTTGAAACTAAAGTTTGGAAAAAAATAGATAGCTGAGTGGAATGATAATAAGCTAGATACTACAAACATGTGTATTAATTTTAATTATATCAGTACAAAAATTTGCATATGAATTATGGCTATGATTATTTACTTGCACCATTATACTTAGGTAAAGCATTAAGTAAAAATATTGAAGTGGTGGTAGTACAGTGATATAAACAAAGCTTGAGAAGTTTTCTAGGTAGTCCTACACCTTTTGATGATGATGGCTTCCTTGATTAGACTTTTCAAATATTACAAAAATAACAAAAAAATAAAAAAACATTCAAAAATTCAAAAATATGTTTATAACCTACATGTTCTATTGGCTCCTTGGCAACTATGTGTTAGTTCTATGTTGATGGATGGCATGATCAATTACTCTGACATATAAATGTGTGTCACACATATAATTGAGTGTGATATATGAATACACAAATACATGATATATTCCTATTTTTAATGTTTAGCCTTCCCTCTACTCATGTCATGTAGAAATTGGGAGCATCCACTTCTTTGATCTTGATATGCACAGATTATATGGTTTGATGATCATATTTCATTAACATGTTTGAGCTTACATATGTAATTTTACATGCCTTTATCCATGATAATATCTTACACAAGGTATTTTATATGCTATACACTTGACATTTTTCCTAACCCTTTTGATCCATGGGCTACAATGAAATATTTATGTTTGTTGCTTATGCTTTACTTTATGAACTTCCTTGAGTGTCTTGCCTTTATATTATATTCCTTATTCAAGAATTCAAATATGATCCCTTGCTTGGGGCCCTTGAGCCTATGTATGATTTATTTGACATTTTCATATTTCATTATTTTTTGTATAGACATTTGAATATGTCATTCTTCTTTTTATATACATTTGACTAAGTTATGTCCCTTTAATTGTTTGAAATTTGAATATGCCCATTTTTTGTGGTCTCTTGGACCATTGTCTTTTAAATTAATTTTGAGTGATCTTATGTGTGTTCTTGTTTTCTTGTTGAGATTGTACTATTTTTATCTAGACATTGACATGATCCTTATCATGAATCTTAAGCCTTTATGTGATCACATTGGTTTAATGAACTTCTATGTTATATCTACCTAGACATGTTCCTTATATATGCTACATGGTTTCATTCACAAATTATATAGTCATCTTATCTTTTTGAGGTGAGGTAACTACTAGTTACTACCTTTACCTCACCTCGAAGGGAGGAATATTAGTGGGGGCATGTCATATAGGCATGTTATCCACACTTGATATAATTTTTTGATTCAGTAGGGGCATGATTTGAAGGCATGCTCTCCACACCTATTTAGTATTAAAAATCTCTAGATTATAATGGGTGCATGTTTTGGAAACATTTTCTCCACATTAGTACTTATATCATTTTTTATATTTCTCCATATATATTGGGGAAATGATTTGGAAGCATGTTCTCCACACGTACATAGTTTTTGAATTGGAAAAAACACATAGTTATATGATTCAAATTCATAGTTGTGGAAGAATTTCATATACTGGTACCATTGTTATACATAGTTTCAACATGAGAGATATCTAAGGTGCATATGATATGAAATAATGTGCCCATAGCTCTTTTATATACTGATACCTCAATCAGACTTTTATAAAATTTATTGAGCTATTTTACTATAATAGTTGGTTCATTTTTTGGTATGGTTGAGGTAATGAAATCACTCATTCTTTCTAAGCTTTTAGGCTGGACTTGATTACATAATATAACCTCACTAGGTTATAATTATCATTGCATTCCACTTGAGCTAATATCAACTACCAGGTGGAAACTCACTTTTTCTGCAAAGTTGGAGGCATATGGCTTTAAATATCTCTCTCTACCCCCTTGGATATATTCACTTTTAAGTATATTTGTCCTATCTCAGTTTTAGAGCCTTATAATGATACATCTATTTAAAATAAACTTTCTAATAGGCAAGATGATTACATAGGCACATAGGGGTAGTCCTAAACCTTTCTCTTTTAATTTCAATCTATTTCAAATAATTTCAATTCTAGATTATATTCATTGATTATATAATGTAACATGCTCTTGGTTGTAGGTTAGTAACTAGCAAATCACTTAATTTGGGCACATGCAAAGACAAAGTGTGTTATACACACCTGAGTACACATTCCTTTATTTTATACTATTTTAGTTTGACCAGTCTTATATTGATTACCAAGGCCTTTTATCTTGTTTAAAACTCTTAAAATGTACTTATCTTCCATTTATATAAATTATGAACTTATACCAACTTTCCTTCCTCCGGGACACTAATGTTGAGGACATAAACTAGAGTCAATATTGATTTTTTAACCTGATGCAAGTATCTATTAACCTAAAATAATGTATTTTGAAAATTAAATGAATTATAATGGTTGTCTTAAGTGTTTTAATGTGAGTTAATTATCCAAATGGATTGATATAAATATAATATCAACCCTCATTCATTACTCACCTAGCAACATGAAAACAATACCTAGTATTATTACCAAAGAGCATTCAAAGAGCATCAAATTGAACAAAGCTTCCCTATTTTCATACTAGTCATAAAAAAACACATATATAGGTATGTATTACTAAAGGAGTAACCCAAGATCCTAATTTACCAATTTAAAATCTAGGTCAATGCTATACATGCTTTGAACATATTGCATGATTCATAAGTCAACACATAGGGGACAACTACATTACTATAAGGACCTCTTCAAAGTATTGGCTATGTAGGCAATGCTCACTAACAAAGGGGTCTTTAGGGTTAGCTTTACATCTTATTCCCACTAACCTATTTTTACCAAATTTCACCATGAAGATGAAAATTCTTGAGGACTGACAATCCATGACCTATATATGAATGAACTAGAGTGAAGGTGAAGAAAAAATTAGAATCATCTAGGTGGTCACCTCTTTTTCTAGTAGGTATTGCATATAGGACACTTACATCAAACCAAATTAGTAGTTTCAATGAAACCATCCCAAGATGATGTTAGTGTCTAAATCTCCAAAAGAATTAGATCCATAATCTAATGACTATGCTAGAATCATCTTTTATCCTACTTTTTGCCTATTCTTATAGATGATATTTTGTGATTATGTAGCACCTTAGTATTATACACTTGGAAAAATCATGACCCTAGCTATTCTTCTTAGTTATACACATGCATTTTTTCCACAAGCCTCACATATACTCTTTTCTTTTCCCTTTGGCTTATTTCTTAGTTTGACCAGCCTTATATTAATGACACATACATCCTATCTTGACCAAAATGCTTAAAATGTACTTATATTATACCTCTAAAATTTTTGAGCCTATGCTTACTCTCATTCTCCTTATAAAATAACATATGGGTCAAACAATAACATGAAAATTATAATCTTGGCTTGATGCAACTGTCAAATGCCATAAAAGTCATCTAATTTGAAAATGAAATGTATCACAATGGCTAGCCTAAGTGCTTTAATGTGTGTTATCTCCTGATAAGATTGGTATAAATATAATATCAAACCTTATTCATTCCTCACCTAGAAATCAAACCAAAAGAGAACTCAAGAAGAAATTAAGGAGAACTCAAATTACCAAATGATTTCATATTCTACCCTATTTTATATTAGTCAAAGGAACAACTTAGCCATAAGTTTGAAGTACTAAAGAAATAATCATAAAGTCATATTTGATAGGTTACAAACTAAGTTATTAATGTAATTTATTCACACATTACATGATCCATACACAAGCTAACACATATGGGATAACTACATGACTTTGAGGTCCTCTTTTTGAGTATTTTCTATGTAGGCAATATCCTTTGGCAATGGGGTCATTGTGGGTCACCTCAACACTATGTGCCAAATAACCCATTTTCCCTCAAGGTCACATTGAAGATACAAATATAGGGTTTTGATATTTCACCAAGAGTGATAGTCCATGACCTAGACTTGAATTCACCATATCTAAGGTGAATCCAAACCCATAAGCATCCATGTGGTTGCATCTTATATGAGTGCATATTACATACAAAAAACTAGTGTCAAACCTAGACACTAGCATCGATGCAACTATCCCAAGTTGATGCAAGTGTCAATAGAGATAGAAGCACCAAATTTAAAATCTAATAATTGATCTAGAGTCAACTTCCTACCTACTTCCCACTTGTACCATATCCAACACTGTATCAACATTAAAAATAACTAAGTACTTTATTTTATGTCATTTGTATATTTAGCATAGTTGTACTTTCCATTAATAATCTATCTAAGATTTATAAAGTTAACATATGGTACATTTTATTTTAATGCATTAATTAGATTTTTGTAGATATGATATTCACCATTGTTCCCTATCATTTCTATATCCTTAATGTTAACCACTAAAATAAGATCCATATCCAAATTCAGGTTATACATTTGGTGAACCTGATCCTTATGAATGAATTTTTTTTTTATCCCTAGGGTTTTAAACTATCTAATGTTTCAAATTTATATTATTTTTAATTTCCTATTGGTATTATTTTGCATATAACCTAGACATAGCCCTAGATTTGGGGGTGTGTCTATTGAACATATTGACCTACCCCTCAACCCATCCAAATTCTCTCAAACCAATGAAGGATCTCAAATTTTGGATCATAATGATACCCATGTTAACAATGAAAAAAACCTTGATAGGTTTATCATGGAAGAAGATTATGAATAATGAAAATTTGGAAACAAATTAAAATGACCAAGTTCATGCAATTGCACTATTTCTTGAGTGCATTCAACAAAACACTTAAGATCTTGATAAAACCTTAAAAACTATATTTGAATCTAAAAATTCAAAAACTTCAATGGATAAATATATCCCATTAAACACACTACAACTAAATACATATAATTGTGGCATGGATTATGTGTTCTAACCTTTGTTCCTTGAAATTACCATTGATACATATATTAGGAACATACCTATTGTTTCAACATAAATAGTGGTTTCAATGCCTGTTATTACTCAAAACATGTTTATAGCCCCTATGGTGATTACTCAAATTATTAATCAAAATACCACTAGGCCTACAATTCAGTCACTCCTTCAAGTTGTAAAAACCTTGTAGGATAAGGTTACAAACATTGAAAAAATGTCTTCAAAGTCTTCACATGCCTTAAATTCATAAGATGTGTTGCATAAACCTCTTGCACTTGAGATCTCTTTTCACCCTTTTCCAACTAGATGTGTTGCACCTAAGTTCACATTTTATGATGGTAAGGGTGATCTTGAAAACCATATTTAAACCTTCTACACAATATTCCTTGATTATGATTAAAATGATAAAATTTTGACCAAACTATTTCTAAGGAGCCTCAACAACTATGCTTTGAGGTGGTTTTATAGCTTACCTCTCCAATATGTGAAACCATTCAAACTTATTATAGATCAATTTTTGTCACATTTTTATATTAAATAGAAAATTGAAAATATCAAACAAGGAAACAATGGATAAATCAATGAATATGTATTGAGATACAAGACAACGCTAGCTAAAATGACCAATCCTATGGAAGACAAAGAGTTGAAATACATATTTAAGAAAACTTTGCTTTCTTCTTTACATGAGTCCATTGTTTTCAAAAAGTTTTAATCTTTTGATGACTTATGATATGTTATATGTGACTATGAAATGAAACTTATGTCATTCAATAAGCTCAATTATGTAGCAAACACACTAATTGCATCTACATATAATACAAAATTTACAATCAAACCAAGTTATAAGGTAAAAAATCTTGAGCCAAAAAAGGAAACAACCACCATGATTGACATAGTTACATAACAACCTAATCAAATTTTCCTATCTAATGCACCAAATAGAGAGTTTATAGATTTACATGAACCTCTTGATTCATTACTCCTATAGTTGTTAAAGTGTCATCTTATACCTCTCCCTCCTATAGAGGTTGATGTAAATATACCTCTACTCAAAGGATATGATGTAAATGCATATTTTTGACTATCACCAAGGACCTAAGCATTATAAAAACATATATTTTAACCTAAATCATAAGATCTAGGACATCATTGATGACTAATGCATTTCATTTGATGATCCTCTAAAGGAATCAGGTTCACAACTTGGTGATCACCATAAACATGAAATATTTAATAATCATTTTAAAAACTACTATAATAATGAACCAAAATTTTAAATGGCATATAGTTCACATCCTCCTCCATAATATTATGGACACCCACTAGATGGGGTCATTGTTACTTACATGAGACATATACCTCGTATGTTTTAGAAACCCACTATTTCCTTTTATGATAGTGAAATTAAGGATGATGAATCTAATATTCATTCTCTATTCATTTGAACATACCTTAATAAATATACCATATGAAGTGTTATGATTTATAATGATGGAAGAAAAAATGTTTTCACCATGACATTATTTATGCATTTGGGTTATAGTCATCATGATTTACACTGCTCTACTAGATTAGATAGAGCATTTGATAAGACCTCTTAGAGGGTTCTTGGTGAGATTGATCTACCTTTACAATTAAGTCCCAAACATGTGGTTACTAATTTTATTAGTTATACCTTATACAATTGTCTTTAACATGTTGTTAGGATGACCTTGGATACACACTCTTTGATTAGTATCTTCTATAGTGTATGGGTGTGTTAAGTACATTCTTGCCAATCAGGTAATTATAGTTTCCAATATTCTATATGAACATCCTCTCAAACAAGATAAATTCATACCTAGGTAGTTAATTATTAATATTTTTAAAGCTAATGAATCATAAAAGGGTAAGAAATGATCAATCCCATTTACTAGATGACTAGTACTTGAGAGACCTTTACATCGTAGACAAATATTAGGTTTTATATAATCTTCATCTTCTATGCACCATATTAAGATATGAAGAACACCTAAACATATTACTACTATTTTTATTCCAAATAAATCACATAATACATAGAGATGGGTTCCAAGAACCCCTATTAGTTTTATTGGTACTTCATAACCATAGATTCCTTTTATACATATGTTGAGCATCATAGATACTATAGTGACAAACATTGTACCTATACATGCTCCTTAGTAGTACAACTAGTTTATTACACTAGGTTTCAAGTGGGGAGATACATATGATCATCCTTTATATTATATCATAAGATGATCTTATCTCTTCTAGAAAATACCAAAAAAAAATTAAAAAAACCAAAATCACTTTCGACACTTACATATTCTATTGGCTCTTTGGAATGTATGTGTTAGTTCCATGTTGAGGACTAGCTTATAATTTTACTCCTAAATACACACATATATAGGCATACACATATACATGATACACTTATGGATGTTGGTCCTTACCTCTGCTCATGTCATTAGGATGTTGGGGGCATCCATCTTCTAAGATCTCAATAGACATAGTTTATGTGATTTGATGACCACTCTATAGTATGATATTTAAAATTACATATGTAGTTACACATGCCTATTATCCATGATTATACATTACACAAGGTACTTGAAATGTTATGTACTTGACATTTTTTGCTAATACATTCAATTAGTGGACCACTATGACATGTTTATGTTGGTTGCTTATGCTTTTCCTTTACATACTTCATTGAGTATTTTACTTTGATATTACCTTGATTTTTCAAGCATTTTAATATGCTCTATTATATGCAACCCCTGTGCTTATGATTTCATTATTAAACATTTGAATATGTCAGTTATTATTATATCAACATTTGAATATTCCATTCCTTGATTTTATGGATATTTGACTAAGTTATACCCATTTGATTTCATAGCATTTGAACATGCCCCTTGTTTATGGTCTCCTTAGACCATTGCCTTTTGACTTGATTTTGAGTACTCTTGTGTGTGTGATTTTTTTATTATTGATATTTTACTATTACTATCTAGACATTTTTATAATCTTTATCATGCATCTTAGGCCTACATGTGATCATATTAGTTTTGTGCATTTCAATGTTATATCTACCTAGACATATGTTCTTTCTATATGCTACATGGTTACATTCACAAATTTATAGTTGTATTAACCTTTTGAGGTGAGATGAATACCAGGTACTATATTTAACTCACCTCAAATGGGAGGAATATTAGTGGGTACATTTCATGGTGACATGGTTTCCGCAAAATTTTCAAAATTTCAAGATTATAGTGGGGGCATGCTTTGGAAGCATGTTCTCCACAATCACAAAATATATGGCACTTACACCAATTTGTATATACATTGGGATCATGTCATATGGACATGTCTTCTACACATCCATAGTTTAGAATATAGTGGGGTCATGATTTATAAGCATGTTATCCACATTTATTTAATATGGTACTTATAATTCACAAATTTAGTGGGGAAATACTTTGGAAGCATGTTCTCCACACCTACTCAGTTTTCAACATCTCTAGTTTATAGTTGGGGAATATTTTGGAAACATGTCCTCCATATTGGTACTTATATAAATTTTATATTTCTCTATATATAGTGGGGGTATGCTTTAGAATCATGTCCTCAACACTTTCATTATTTTTTGAATTGGCCAAAACACATAATTATATTATTCTAATACATATCTGTGGAAGAATTATATACATGGTACCATTATTACACATAGTTTCACCATGAGTAAAATATAAGGTACATATTTTATGAAACATATGCCTAATATTGTAAAATCCAAATCAATTTAGATTAAAAAAAACATACTAATACCTAGTAAAATTTTATATACTTAAACGAACTAATCAACTACAGTAGTTGGTTCACCTTTTGGTATGGATGGGTTGAATAAATCACTAAATCTTGAAAATATTTTAGTTTGGACTTGATTATGCAAAATCACCAAGTTACAAGTTTCATTGGGTTGCATAGTTGAGCTAATCTCAACTGTCAGGTGATAATTCACTTTTCCTATAAAGATCAGGGCATGTGCTTTCCAATACCTCTCTCTATCTCCTTAGGTATATGAAATTTAAAATAATTATCTATAATTATCATAATATTAGTTTTAGAGCCTTAAAATGATACATATTTTGTAAAAATAACTTGTCAATAGGCAAGGTAGTTATATTGACACATAGGTGTACTCTTAAACCTTACTCTTTAAATTTAAATATATTTCAAGTAATTTTAACCCAAATTATATGCATTGATTATACATTGTAATAAGTTATTGTTTGTAGATCAGTCACTAAAAAAACACTCAAAACCTAGTTCTAGCAAAGCACTTAAATTAAACTCAAGCAAAGATAAGGTTTATATACACACCTATGTACTTATTCCTTTCCTTTAAACTATTATTTACATTAATAGATTAAGTAAAAAAATGTAGATGATATTTTGTGATTATGTATCACCTCAATTTTTTACACTTGGATAAATCATGATCCTAGATGTTACTCTTAGTTTTACACATGCCTTACTTCTACAATCCTTGTATTTACTCTATATTGTACCCCTTAACTTATCTCTTAGTACGAATAACCTTATATTGATGAAATAAACATCCCATCTTGCCCAAAATTCTTAAAAGTTACTTATCTTATACCTCTATGAGTTCTAAGCCTATGAATTCTCTCCTTTTCCTTGGACACTAACATCCACATTAGATAGTAACATCGATGTTAGTGTCCTATCCTGATGCAAGTGCCTAATGACCTCAAAATCATCCAATTTGAAAATAAAACATATTAAAATGGATAGCCTAAGTGATTTAATCTAATTTATCTCCTAGTAGGATTATTATAGATATAATATCAACCCTCATTCATTCGTCACCTAGAAATCAAACTAAAAGAGGACTCAAGAAGCACTTAAGAAGCACTCAATTTACCAAAAGATTTCCTATTCTAATATCAACCAAAGGAATAACCCAATTATATGTCTAAAATATTAAAATATTAGTCATAAGGTCATATTTACCAATTTACAATCTAGTTCACTATTGTACTTACTTTACACATTGCATGATCTACACACAAGTCAACACATAAGGGAGAATTACACGAGTCTAAGACCCTCTTATAGAGTATTGGCTATGTAGGTAGCACATTTTAATAATGGGGTCATTATAGGTCAACTTAACACCATGTTCCCACTAACTCATTTTATCCTAAGGTCACATTAAAGATGCAAATCAAGGGTTTAACCATTTCACTAGGAGTGATAGTCTATGACCCAAATCTAAATGAACTAGAGTGAAGGTGAATCTAAACCCATAATCATCTATGTGGTCAATTCTTATTTGAGTTCATATTTCATAAAAGACACTAACATCAAACTCAAACACTAGCATTGATGCAACTATCCTAGGCTGATGCAAGTGTCTAGAGAACCAAAGGCACCAAATTTAGAATCTGCCAATTGATCTAGAGTCTGATTCTTGCCTACTTATCTCTTATACTAGATATAATAATCTATTAACATCATAAATATCTAGATAATTTATTTTATCTCATTTATATATTTAGCATATCTTTACTTTCCATTAATATCCTATCTTAGCTTTATAAATTTAGCATATGGTACATTTGAGTTTTACACATTAATTGACCTTATATAGATATGATATTCACGCTTGTGCCCTATCATTTATATATCCTTAACCCTAACCAATTAAATAAGATCCATATCCAAATTAGGGTTAAATAGTTCCAAATCTAACATTGTGTTAGTATCAAAACCAACTAAGTATATTAATTCTTTGTCATTTCCATGTATAGCTTAGTTATACTTTCTATATTTAGCCTATTCTCATGATAAGAAATTTATATGTTTATATCTAAGTTTAACATCCAATTGGCCTACTGTATATCTAATTATCACCCTTGTGCATTGTGTTTTCTATACTCTTAACCTTATATACTCCAAAGTTAGGATCCACATCAACATTTAGGGTTAAACACCTAGCACCTTTTATGTTATAGATAGTGGCAGGGTAGCTATATCCTATGACATGTATCACATTGTGTGAATCATTGAGGATTGGGGCACCATATATTCTTGGGGGTGTACCATGGTGACACACTTACATAGGTATTTATATTTATTCTATTTAGAAACATAAGCTGGTGGATTGGGAATAACCACACTTTTGCATATATGAGAATATGAGAACTTTTGGTATTATGCCATGTTAGTGGAACCTTAGTTGGATCATCTCATCCACATATTTTTTTTTCTCAATGGGTATTACCTCAGGTGACATTACTATCCACTATGGAGTATTTCATGATACTTGATTATCTAACCCCCATATAGATTATTTGGTGGTCATATAAGACCTTTGTTAGGTATCATGAGGATGCTCATGAGTTATGTCATGTTCATGTGAACATCTAGTTGGTTAATCAAATTCTTTGGGTTTTTGAGCTGTTCCATTATGATTAAGTGCTCAAACAATTTGGCATTTAGTAGGGAATCCACTTTGATCCCTTTCCATGGTATCAAACAAATAGAGATAGTCATAAGTCAAATGATAGCTCTACCCATATAACTATAGATATAATTTTTTTCCCACTTCGGAAATGGATATTTTTATTCCATTAGCTACTGGTGATGATGATGGATGTATAGATGCATACACATAATGGTGGTTTGGTATATATTGAGCATTGCTATTTCTTATTATTGTTTCTCACTTGGTGAAATGCCTTCAACATAGGGAAAATATGGATGAAGTAGAGGTGCAAAAGCTCCTATGTGGCTGTAACCTTTAGATGAGGTAGTATTCAGATCCACATGTAAGTATATTATTATATTTTATTTTCTTATAGTATATTTGGTAGATTGTATTTGATAAATATATATAATTTACACTTGTTTACCATGATTACAAGTAATCAGGAGTGGTCCATGATGGTAGTTTGTGTTGTTCAGGCCTTGACATGTAGTATGCCATGTATATTGATGGTGAAGGGTTTATGGAGAAAATGGTTGACATTCTGGGTGGTCATACACCATTATTTGAACATGTGTCTAGGGTAGTGGTAGCAAGATACATGGTGGTTACTAAGCAAGATGAGCTATATGTAGATCTCGATAGGTGGTTTATTCCTGAGAGGAGTTCTTTAGAGTTGATGTAGGTGTTGATTGATTGACATTATTCTCTTTACCATAAACATGATCAAACATTACATCATCTAGGAACCTTAGAGGAGAGACTGTGAGAGCAATTTTGATCTCATGGTCCTAGGTGAGATATCAAGTCCTCCACATCAAGAGATGTGAGGGTGTTGGAGCTAGATAATGATGATGACTCTTCTACTTCTAGGGATATGTCCCTATGTATGAATTATTTATTTGTATAAAAATTTGGATAATTTTATATATATGATGATATAGTTCTTGATATTTTATTGTAATAGATTAGAATTTATCTTTATTATTTAAAATGTTTTTACATTATGTTCATCTAATATATTTGAAATATGATATTTTTTTGTGTTAATGTATTGGTAATGATCTATTTGATTTTATTTAGTGATAATTGAGGCAATAATCATACATAATGAAATATGTTTTTGAGTAAAAATTATTGAATATAATGATCATGTGGTAATTGTGCTTTTGGTTTATATTCTAACATAATATCTAGTGTATCTCTATAAATACCAAGTGTATAAATTCCTTTGTATCTTTTTGACTTAGTTTAGGTACCCATTAGCCAAATTTTGGCTGACATAGACTAAGTTCATAGAAAAACTTTACTTTTCATGTCTTAATAACCTTATTATTATCCATTTTATGCCTTTTGAGGTCTTAAAAAGGTCTTGAGGTCTTATTATCAAAAATTAAGGTTGTTTTGACAAAATTAATGTAATGCCTTATATTGGTCTTATGATAGTATATCCACACCATGGTATGAATAAAGATGATCCACAAGGTGTTAAATGTTCATAAGTTACTATTCAAGTCATCCTAACCTTTTACCACCTTACATGAGCATTTTATATTTGTTTGGAGAAGTTAAGGTTATTTTGTGAAGTTTAAGGTAAAGTGTCATGCAAGAGAAAGATGTATGTGGTTAAGTCCAATGTATGTCAAAGCTAAAAGGATGAAATATACATACTGATAAACTTGTAAAATATTTTTAAGGATATATATAACTTGCATATATTTTAGGAATGTTAGATCATACTAGTTTTATAGGTTTACCATCCAAATGAGAGCCAATCACTCCAAAAAGGTAGTTTCAAGCACTTGTAAAAAATTAGAGGATCCATAATAAAGTGATTTTTAAAAAAAGTGTATATTCACATTATTTAGGTCATTTAAATGGATAAGAATCTTATATAGGTCTTAAAAATCTCAAACTTGCAACAAAACCTCCATCATCTTATTAGCAGATTAGCAATAGCTAACTTCCTATACTTGGTACAAACATATGAGAGAGAGATAGAGAGTGTGTGATGACCTAATATTATGTAAAAAGTAAGGGGGTAAAATGGAATTTAGATTTATACCATTATCTTTATGAATAATCATTAAGAATAATAGGTGGTCTTAAACCCTCCATAAACCCCATAGGCTCAGTTTTACACAATTTTCATGTAATTTGGATACTTTTTCAATAATATGAAAATATTTAAATGTATATATGTGTCTACACAACCATCTCACATATTTATCCATTAGGTTCACACGTGTGAGCAATTAGGTATCAAGAAGAACCTCCATGAGAGATAGGGTGTAGGTTTGAACTTCAAGTTTTGGAGGTCCATAAAAGAATATATGGTTTGTAAGTTATTTTTTATGGTTCATCATGATTTTTATATTGGATTTATAGGTGTCACCCTAGATAAATAGATAATTTTTCAATTCATATCTTCAAACCTAGTCCAAAATGGGAGTGACCTTAAACTGTGGGTTATCTAGTTTGTAGGTCACACCTCTAGTTTTCATGGATCTAGCTCTCCTAATATGGAAATTGAATGATTTATATCACCTAAAATTTTCATAGGTAAGATGTAAAATGATGTGAAAACTAAATAAAAATCTAACCTATGTGGTTATGCACCAATTGATCAATGATCCACTCTCAACTATTCACTCTCAACTATTCATCTAATGACTATTAATGAGTCTAATGAAGACAAGGGTTGATTATAATCTTCCATAATGTTTCAAAAATGAATATTTTCATGAATTTTGATAAGAGACTTGTAAATTTAAGGAAAAAAAGTGATATGTCCTAACAAGACACTAAATCTAATGATACTTCAAGAGAAACCTCACTAGCTAACACTTCACACAACCTACAAGAAACCAACAAGTTTTAAGCAAGGTACATGAAGGAAGTACAAATTATGCATATAAAACATACATTATACATATAAAATTTCAAAAAATTACACTTGTAATTCAATCAAAATATAAATTTGTCTTATATTGCTTCAAAAAAGTTTACAAAATGATTTTGGTAGAGCTTTGTTACACCTAGCTAAGGGATGGAAGATAAGAGATCAATGCCTAAATTTATAGAGAAAATTGAAGACAAGAGAGAGAAAATTATGTGTAGTATGGGTCATAAATGATCCCAAAGTGGTATATGGTAGTTACAAAAGCATTATCTCTCCTTGAGCATTGACACTCATTGATGAGTCCAAATTTGGCATTGTGTAGGTTGTAAATCCTCTAATTATCTTTAATAATGATTTTACCATCCCTAAAGTGGACCAATATTATTTCCTTTGGAATTTATTTAATTCATATGGGGTGTAATTAGGTCCAATTAGGGTGTTGAGTAGCCTTTTCATCAATGTGCATGCTAAATTATTTATGAAACTACCTCTTTCCTATAATAATGGCTCTCATTTTGGTGTAATATCACCTAAATGGTTATTAAATTATATGGAAATTGTCAATCAATGGTCTAATGCCAACATTTTCTCCCTATATCCTTCCACTTGCTTGATAATTAGGCCTATGTAGTTTTCTTTCCAATTTTTTTTATCACATTCATCATGCTAGTGATTCAAAAGTTGACCTTAGGCACTAATATCCATCTGATAAGATTGAGACAATCCTTGTATATCCTTTAATATATTTACCATATGGTTCTTGAAGGGTATTTCACCTATAACACACCTTAGCTTTACCTTACTAGGCTAAATAGACTACCTCATAGACTGGTAATTTTGAAAGGGATGGTGAGAATATTTCTAGTCGATTCCATGGGTTGAATTGATGTTGGATAGGTAGGATAAGTCCTACACTTACTCCCTCCATACTTTAGAATCCTTTCTTAGGCCCTAAAACACAAAATTTAATTGTAACCATAAAATTTTATCTTCTCAAGAGGCATCCATACACCTTCCATACCATCCAATACCATGAATTGAAGCCCCTCTAAGTTTATTATAAGATCAAAGTGATAAACTAGCAACTTTTGATAAAAATAATGCACTTTTGCTTAAACCTCTCTAGACTAGTTGTTATTAGGGTTTAAGGGAGGTTTTAGAGGATTTAGGAGTGTTAGGCATATTTATTAAAGGTTTATACTTTGGTTTATGAACTAATTTCACCAATCCTAGGCTAACAAGTCTTCTCACCTCCCATGAGCATCTAGACTCTTCATATGCAACCATCAAGCTATGATAAGTTCTTAAAAGTGCTCCTTATGTGAAGGGTTTTTTCTTTAAATAGATTTTATAGGTTTATAAGTGGGAAGGTGAAATGTGGTGGATTATCCAATGCCTAGGTTAGCCTAAAGGGATTTAGGATAATTTAATAGTGCTTCCAAAGAGGATTCACAACCTATTAACCCTTCAAAGTATGCTCTACTCCACACATTTGATGGCACAATATAGTGGATCTTAGTTATTATTCTATCTTCACACTTCAAATATAAAATTTTACTTTCACATTGATCCATAGACCATTTATACCTCATATATGATTAGAAAAATATCTTATATATCCTTGAGAGTGGCATTATTGATTATATAATGCAAATTTTCTTTTTTATAGTGCATATAACTAGGTATACCAAGACCTACAACTTTTTTTCTTTAGAGTATTCATGGAGGTTAGAATGGAAACCTCAAAAAGACTTATTCAAGTGACATAAGAGTCTGTCTCCCTTCTCTAACTCACCTTGCACATGAATATCCCTTTCACCTTAACATTTGAGCTCAAACTAGCTTTTCTAGGCCTTTTTCATATATTTCTAACTTTTCACATGACACTGAAGGAGCCATAGTGGTTATCAAGGGATCTTAGAGGACATTAAATATGGTTTCATGAATAAACTATATTTTAATGGGTTTTGAGGTGATGTTTCACCATCAAGTCATTTTTATGCTTTGTGCAGGGTTGGAGGTGTCCACCATCTTAATGATGGTTCATATAGTATGGACATCCAACCTTAAAAAAAAGGCCATGTAGGTTTAGGTAATTGACCCACCTTCATACCATGAATAGGATGGATTCCAATGAAAATTATCCATGGAGATATGAGCATTAGAAGATGGGGTAAGATTTAGGTGCAAGCAGTTTTGAGTCCCTATTTTCTTATAAATCATTCATACATCTTAGACCCCATTACCAATCAAATTTATAATAATTCTTAGTTCATAGGGATAATTTAATTCCATTAGGAGATATAGATCATAGGATTATTGTGGTGGAGTGGGTGAACATGTGAACATGACCCTCAAAATGCTTTCACATAAGGAGATTGGCTCAAGTTAGTTTTTTAGGGAATTTAGACCATTTTTCCACCTTTTTACTCTTGAAACCCCTTTTTTAGGTCTTAATAATAATTAAACTCCTCACTATTTCTATATGAGTGCAAGACTACCTACATGCTTGGATCAACACATATCCAAGGTTTTTAAATGTAAACCTAAGTGATATAAATTTAGATGGGTTTTATGGGACCCTAAAAATCATTACATATTGAAAAAATACCTTTCATGTAGCCTCTGTTGACTATAGACTTCTCATAGCATGGATGTTTCTTTAACCTCATTATTTGCCTACACATACAAGCCTTGGTCTAAGACAAAACAATAAGTATATACACTATTTGTATTAGCCAAGTGAGCATATGTATCTCTTACTTACATAATTTACACCATTTCTATTGATTTTTGAGGTTTGTTTCTACTTGTAATGGATCCATATCATCAATTTAGCTCAAAACCAGATCTAGGCTGCCTGTCAATAGTACACTTAGGCTTGTAAGTCTTGAAGATGGTCTAAAAAAATTGACCAATGTTTTTGGTGATTATAGGAAGTATTTAACACATTTTTATAATGACCTTAATTCTTAAATGGTGTATTTTATACACTATCTTCTTTCAAAACCCTTATGTTCATTTAACCTTAGTCTCATGCTTGTACCTACCTATGTAGCTTCATGGCTATGATGATGTCACCATGCCTTCATAAAGATAGTGACCATAATGTCTACACCTTTTACAAGTTTATATTTGTTTATAATCAAATGGATTATACCCCTCTATTAAAATGAGGTGGAAACACCACTATGTGTTAGTAATTCCAGCTATGGGTTACTCTGACCATGATTGGTTATAGTGTTATTTTGAGCCTATATAGGTTAGAGATGACCAATATGATTATTGAAACTATGACATAAGTTAACTTCACCATCATCTTAATTATTAACATGTATAATCTATAATGATCATGTCAACTACCATACCCTTGAATAGTCTACCTGTCATCCTTGAAATCTTGCTATAGTAGCCTCAAGACTAGCTATAAGTACATGTTTGCATTTCCACCCCACTATCATATGACAATATAGGTCCAGTTCCTAATGAAATCAATGGTATGTATGGTTTTAGTGTAGTTTGGGGGTTAAATTAGTATGATCGGTCCTTAGGGAAAGGGTGGGTGAATGGAGAAGGTGATAATGGAGACACATGAAATGATATGAGCATGACAAAATAATAGTAACATAACACAATGATAGTGAAATTATAGTGAGACCTTATGAATGTAGGATTGTCATTAAATGGACATAAGACCTATCCTAATATTAACCCAAGTAGATATTTCATACACCATATTGAATATACAAGTAGACATAAAGGTTTTGAGGCAAAATCAAGGTGTTTATGGTCTCACAATGAAACATAAGATTCTTAGAATTACCTTAATACCTACTAAGAAACCTTAAAATTTATAAAATGTGATTGAGTGGTATGAAAATCATAGAAAGAGGTCTACAAGGAGTGTGAAACCATTATGGAGGATTGGGGGAGATGTTCTAAAGGCATGAAGATAACCCACCACCATTTTACTATCTCTTTTATATCCTTTGAGGCACATTAGAGCCTTGTAGGTATTCTTAGACCATACACATAGTCCACTATGCAATTTTCTTCAACCATACATAGATTTATCTCCTTGAAGTGTTCTTAGGTAACTAGAATACCATTAAACTTTGAATATTGGTGAGAAGGCATTGAGAGCCATGATACATCTCTAAAATATTTCAATCTTGATTATAACCCATGATGGAGGTACTTGGACCTTGTCTTTTACATAAACTAATTTGTAGACAATGCACAAAGACCAATTAAGGAGTTTTGTATGATACTAAAGCTCACACATGTGGATTCAATTCTGATATCATCATGGGAGGACTCTTCATTACTTAAGAAAATTGGATGCATGATTAGTTTTAGAAAAAAAAACAAACACCCCTAAAAGTCATTGGCTCCAAAAGTGCCTATGTGGATGAAGAGGGTGCAAAAGTTCCCTATCTTCTTAATTAATGTTCATATGGGATAGGAATTTAACTTCTAAATAAATGCCATGAGTGATTATCCCCCTAAGTCTACTTTCCATGGGAAACATCTTAGAACCCCACTCTCCTACTATATAGAATAAATATGAATTTGAAGGGTCTTCTGAGCATGTTAATGAGCTCAAAGTAGGGAATCAATGGCTTTTATCTCATAACCCACTAAAACATACTTTTATCTTCACTATTATACATCTCTAAACTCCTCCTACAAGAATATGCTTTTGATTAAGTTGATCCGTATAATATGGATCTGTACTATTGAGAAAACACCCAAAAATTTCCATTTTTATTGAAATATTCTTAAATTAGACATAAAATGTAGCTAAATGGTGTTATGGAGAGAAAAAATGTGAGAAAGGCAACATTTTGACTTAGCGATATGACCTAAGGAAGTTGAAATGTCACAATTGGCATGTGTGGGCCCATTTTAGAGGAAATAAGCATTGACCAAGGTAATAATAGATCTAATTGAGGTATGAAACCATCCCATGATGGTCTAATTAGGCTCATGAGGTATTTTAGAGTCATATGGGGTGATATAATGGTCAATTAAGGACAAAATAATTTCTTATTATGGTCAAAACCATTGACTAGGCTCAATCATATGGCTTTAAAAGAGGCTCAACAATTAGATTACTAGGTTAATGCTTAAAGAACACCTCAATGGTCAATAACACCTTTATTAAACCTCATAAACTTACATATAATGATTTTTTAAAGATAAAAAATGGGCATACCTCTGATGATTATGCCAGACTAATGTGCTTTCAGACCTTTATTAAGTTGTCTCCTCCATTTGCCTTCATTACTATATCTTTATCAAGTTGATGATCCTTCAAGGTGGATAAGGATCAACTAGGCACTTTGGAAATCATGACACTACATGAATCAAGCTTGACATGAGGTATAAATACCTATAAAGACTATTAAGGTAAATTTGAAACATGACTAGATAATGGACTGACTAGACATCCCTTTTAGCTCACAACATGACTAACAACTAGGTGTCAAAGATGGATCATGACCCCAAGCTATAAGGTTAATAAATTTATAAGTCTAGGATTAGAAATTGACCAACAATTCCCATACCTTATTTATCTCAATCCTGATCTTCAAGAAGTTTTTAATGCCTGCCAAATCCCAAAAACTTGAATCAAAACCATCTTAAGTAGTATACCTTCATGGTCTATAAACTTGATTAATAATTATTGATGATTTTAATTTGTCTCATATGATAAAATTCCTCAGACACTCAGTATAATGTATATAAAAATTTCAAAAAACACCTAATAAGCTGATCACTTCCATATTATCCCTCCAAGTAACACTCATGGTTATAGTCAAAAGAATGTGTATAGGTTGCCTGCATAAAAGTGACTTGAGAAGGTCTGATATTATAGTTCAAAGATGTATGAGGGTCATGACTTCATAATAAGTGTAATGAGGTAGTGGATAAGTTTTATTAGGGAAAAACAATCTAGACAATCATCATGTGAAGGCTTAGAGCAAAAGAATGCAGACCTATAGGTATATAGACCTATAGGGTTGTAGTCCTATAGGTCTCATTTTCAAATTAAATGTAATGAATGTTGCATTGTAATATGAGGTTAAAATGGTCACATACATAATAAAATAAATTAAAAAAATGGATACCCCATTGGGACACTAAAATATTTGTGACTAATTCAGAACATCCTTTTCTAAGAGCCCACCATATAATGAACTCTAACTACCACCTATAGGTCAGTCTAGGCCCTTGTGAAGAAGATGCAGACTATGTGGTACTTGAGATCTTAACAAAGGTTTTATAAAGGGTAAATATAATAATAATAATAATAATAATAATAATAATAATAATAATAATAATAATAATAATAATAATAATAATAATAATAATAATACTAATAATAATAATAATAATAATAATAATAATAATCATTCCAACATCACTCAATGATATCAAAGTTCCAATGAATGAAGACTCTCACTTATGGTATAGTCAAAGTAGACCTAAACTTCACCTATATGCATGTTTAGGATGACTAAGGAAGATAAGTGATCATAACTTGAAACCATGAGATTAGGATAAGGTTAATTAATTATTATATTTAATACTATAATTTCACAAGGTCCTCATTGAATAACAAAGTGGTCATAGGCAATGAAGAGCCTAAAAGGACCAATCGGACCTATCAAGTCCCAAATGAGCATACACAGGCTTGTGTATGAAGTTAGAAGAAAATTGCATATTTTAGGTGTTTTATCCAAATAAATAATAAAATTTTATGGTTAATAGGTCTTATAATAGTTTCATGAAGTTGGGATTCACCGAGAAAGATAAAACCCTTCAATTGAGGCCATTCTCAAACCTAACAAAGTATTAGACCTCCTTGAAGACCTACATGCCTAATGGGAATGCTTAGGCCTATAAATTAAAGTTTAATAAATTGTAAAATTGTGAGATTAATATGAATAATAAACTGGTTTTAAATGTTTAACAAACTTAAAACTTAAAGGAATTAGTGAGAAAAGGGGAAACACATTCACTAGGGTCTCTTACATTATTTTGCTTCCAAACTCTAGCATGAGTTAATGAGTGTTGTAGAGGGTCTAGATATGAGAAGTAGAAAATAATAAAATTTAAATAAGTCAATATAGGTGATAAATACCTCAATAAGGTGTTCAAAGTCAAAACCAAACTCAGAGATGGCATTTCCAAGTCAAACTCTCTCTCAAGCTCACCAAACACAGTCTACCTAACCCGAAAAACACTTTCCTAAGCTCAAAACTGAATGAAGGATTTACATGGCATCCCAATACCATTTGGTATGATAGGGTCCTGAATATACTTATGTATTGTAGTGTTATTTAATTTATTAAGGCCCCAAGCTTTATGAATCGTCATTAATATGATAAACATGTCTCAGTCTACCAAGAGGACTACAAATGACTTGATGAAAGAGTTTTGTATCCTAAGTGATTTAAATGAATTTAATTAACCTTTAAACCACCTAAAAATAATTTATCACTTCAATAATACTCTTACCATGAATTTTTCTTTTTCTTTCACCTGTATGGATGAACTAAATGTTGTGTTTTTATGAGGTTTTGGGCTCAAAATAGGGTGTTTGATGTCCTAGATAGATGTAAACTAATGGTGAGGGTTGATTGAAGTTTATTATATCTAATAAAGTATAAAAATATGTACATTTGACCTTGTAAGTGTTCTTACATGTTTGATTCTTTAAGGTAGTATGAGAATGCTTGTGAAAGACTAGGTTTTTTGGCCATTTTTTGGTTCACCCACCTACAAAAAATTCTAGACCCTCAAATTTGATATAGAGAATTATTTGGAGGTCCTAAAATTTAATAAAAAACTTAATTTTATTTTCAAATTTGTGGGAAATCAATGGAGCCAAAACATAGTTTTTAGGTTTAGAGACCTAATTGAGGCCTTATTGGAGATAAACAAAGTGAATAAGTGTAATTGCACTTAAATTTTGGTCATGAAACTTTATAAAAAGTTATAAGGCAATACAAGATACTCAAAATATGTTTAGTTTTCCAAGATCATCTATAGATTATTTGACACAAGGAACTTTGTGTGTTTTGAGGGCTACAAGGAATTGAGGATGAGTATAAGCTTTAGGTAAAAAATGAAGTGTTGGAGATTTTTTGATGGATCCAAATGGGTTTATTCAATTTTTTTAATGTTTTTATATTAATTTCATGAAGATAAGTTGCATCCATGAATATTAAATCAATATTTGAGGCCCTCAAGCAAGGAGAGGCACAGTGAGACTAATAATCTTTAAGACACGTAAAATGAGATAGACCACAACTATAATGTCTGTATAAGGAGGATATAAAAATAATTAAAGGTTTAAATATTTAGGTAAGATAATATTTCAATATTACTTATGATAAATAATTCCACTTGTCACTCTACAAGACAAGAAAATGGTAGTTTGAATAAAAAGACAAAGGTGTCAAGAAAATAGAGAAACCCCTTCACCATTTGGGAGAAGAAACATCATCAAGGAAGAAACACATGGCCTTAATTATCTTGTGAAACTATTATTCAAAATCCTTATTTATTTTAACTCTTGATTGACACTTGTCATTTCTCTCTTCTACTCCCCTTCTCTCTCTTATACTCTCATTCTCTATAAATATAACCTTGTTTAGCTTTGTAAGTATCCTTCACCTGAATATGGAAAAGCCTTTCCCATTTGTATAGATTTTATAAATGAAATACTACTAGTTTTTCCTCCTTATATGATTTTAATTAGTGTGTGTGCATGGATAGTTGATCTTGTCAAGGGATTTGCTTAACTTCCTTGGTATGTTGTCCTAATCTAACACCTATATGTAGTTTGAAAGCTTCTTTTACAATTCATGTGAAGTTTTCAATTGAATTTTGAGGGTTGAGTGAGTTTTTATACTCATTAGTTTCATTATATGACCTCTTTATTGGTCCTCCTATCCTAATAATCTATTACAACCTCCATATTGAAGTGCTTATGTGAGAGATTTATATTAGGAGTGGTGTATGTTAAGGTTACTCTCTTGGTTTACATGTGCACATGCATCTAGTTGGTAGTGATAAAATAATTTGGTGAATCACACCCTTATTTATTTTGATTTCATGTTATCCTTCTCCCTTTTCTTTGCAAGATAGTAGTGTAGTAGAGCCTAATTGATACATCAAGGGGAGAGAGCCCTATAATCTAGAGGTTTGATCCACCTAAAGGTCACCCAAAGCCTAGGATCAATACCATTTCATAAGTCAAGTTTATAGGGATGTAATCACTCTCTAAAGGGTGTAAATTTGAGCTATAATAGTTCTATCACACCAAGTGGGATAAGATTGCAATCAATTAAAGAGTTTTTGGTGTTTCTCTATAATACACTAGCCTTTAGAGGCATTTCAACAAAAATCAATGGTGAATCCAAATGTGTTTAGATGGTTATAACATCCCAAGTACCATTTTAAGTAAGTTTTATTTAATTTTTTCATTTTTTATGAGGTTTTATGGTTGAGTTTGATGTTGATTTTTGTTTTACAAAAGTTGGTGAGACATATCAAACTCATGTTGATCCTTGTATATAGTATATTAACGCTCATCATCATCCTAATGAGTCATATCATACCTATAATGAGTCATATCAGACCTATAATGATCTATATCCATCCTAAAATCAGCCTAATTTTCCTTTATATGATTTTAGTTATCCACATGACCATCCTTGTTATCAAGAATACTACCCTCTTTCTTTGCCTCAACAATCATATCGAGATAGTTCACCTCTTTGGCATCCCTTTCATCCCTCTAATAAGCATTCTCAATACCATGTTAACCCTATTCAACATAGCCAAATTTCAAATCAATCTATCTCAAGTTTCAAGCAAACCCTCTTGGGATATGATAGGTACATCTTAGGGATTAACACATAAAGGGAGTATGGTCAAAGTGTTCCTAGTTATCTCATTCATCATATGAGAGACTCATTTAAATTGATAAAGATATAATGGGCACCTACTGAGATATAAAATTATAAAATACTCATAAGTGATATGTTGGACATATGTGGCCTAATTCAATGCATAAAGGACAAACTAATAGTTTATGAAGGGAATCAAACTCAATGATATCAACTCCATGTGAAATCATCTATACTAACTTATCCCTTTTTATGTTTTACCCATTATTCCTCAAAATATCAAGAAAAGTGAGCTTTAAAGTGTCCCAAGTCCTTCACATACCCCTCAATATTTCCCATTATGTAAATCAGTCCAAAAGAACATCTAAAAGAAGAATGGGGTTATTGCTGAGTAGCCCATTATTGAGGATAAAAAAAAGTTAGACTTAGAAAGCTTGATTGATACTTGGATGGAATTTAATGAATATATCTTGGCATAATACTCCATTCCTCTTCCTCAAGAACCCCCCAAGAAGTCCTTTAAGATTCAAATTTGGAATCAAGTGGGGAAATAATGGGATAAAAAAAGTGGAACAAACATAGATTGAGGAGTTGATATCAAGGAAGAACCTGAACCTATTCAAGACACATCCATCCCTCCTCCAGAGCCTAAATCCTTCCCATCTTAGAAATCAATTCAAGAAGGAATCTAACTCAGAAAATAAATCCCTGTTGAGAATATTGAAAAACCCAAGACATTCCCATATTTTAAATCAATTCAAAAGAAACATTAAAATTAATAATGAAGCCCTTGTAGAGAAATTTGAAGGATAAAACATTTTAAAGATGGAGGGATTCATTGGTGAATGGAGGGAAGATAAGGACATGCACATTGATCATGAGAGTTCAAAACTAGTTTATGAAGATGAGCAACCTCTTCTTGAAAAAAGTAATCAAGTTGTAACTAAATATCACTAACAAGAAGGATATGAAGATGATAATTTAAGTTTATGTGATGAATAAATTACCATTGGAACACCACTTGGTGAAGAGAGATATAAATCAACCTTTGAATTTGAATATGAATGTGACTTTAATGGATTAAAATTTGAGCAAGTTGTTACAATAGAATAAGAAGCTTCTAAGGATCCATTAAAGGTGGTAAAAAGTTGTTTTGGGCCCTATTTTATAACTCCTCAAATTATGTTATGCCTACCTATATATCATCTCCTATCATGCTTGAATAAGGTCTAAGTGAACTAGAACTAGGAGAAGATCAATTGTAAGACATGTTTGAAGTTCTAAAAGTAGTTTATACTCTTCTAAAGACATGTTATAATCTAATTAAAATTGAAGAAGGTAGTTTTGTCAAGCAAATCACTAAGCAAGATAAAAGTAGTTATTCAAGCTTGCCATTCTAATAAGCTACTTCATTTTAATATGACTTTTTTGATGTTCTTAAACAAGTTTATCAACATATAAATCCATCTATAGGTACTTGTTTACCCTTGGGAAAATAAAATAAGTTCCATTGGCCTTAGGATATCAATAAGTAAGATGTATTTCTCCTTGAATCCAACCCTACAAGGATGCTAAAAGATCCATCTAAAACTATTTAGCTTGATCAAAAGCAACCTTTTGATGAGTTATAAATGATATTATTTATACCAAATAACCAATTTTGGAATGAGTATGATTTGTTACTTGACTCACATAGTCAATTCATGAATAAGGGAATGAATAAAGAAAGTATAATTACTGGTCAATAAAGTTATGAATGTGTCAATAATTCCAAATGCATGTGGAAGCTCTCATCCCATGACCAATACCTGATTGATTGGAATCTACTGAGCATGTGACAAAATAATTCCATCGTGTCATGATGATCTCAAGATCTTCCCATTTGATCCTAGATGAGGAAGAAATGTTGAGGTTAGTTGTGTATAGTAGACTATTTGTGATTTGTTTTACCTAAAGTGCCTTGGCATAAGTGTGTTTTGTTTAGTCTAGTTCCATTTGCTTTTTGTGTTGTTCTTGTCTTTTGTGTGTTTAGAGGTCAAGATAGCTATCTTTTCTTGGTAAAATTAATTTTATATCTTATTTGGAATGATAAGTAACTCCACGCCCAATGGATGGACTAGGAAACCATTCTAATATGCTTAGCAAGCAAGCATCCCTAAGAGACCACCAAAGATATTAGCCAAATTTTGACTATCATAGACTTGGATCACAAAAAAATTGACTTGTCATGTCTTAATAACCTTATTATTATCTATTTTATGCCTTTTAAGGTCTTCAAATGTTCTTTTTGAGGTCTTATTAGAAAAAGTTAAGGTTATTTTGACAAAATTAAGGTAATGTCTTATATTGGTCTTATGTTAGTCTATCCACACCATGTTATGAATAAAGTTGGTTAAAAAGGTGTCAAAGGTTTGTAGGTGCCTATTCAAGTCATTTTAACCTTTGATTAACTTGAATGATAATTTTATACTTAGGAAAAGTTAAGGTTATTTTTTGAAGTTTAAGTTAAAGTGTCATGCAAGAGAAGGATATAAGTGGCCAAGTCCAATGTATGTCAAAACTAAAAATATGAAATATACATAATAACACACTTTTAAAATCTTGTAAATTATTTATATAACTTTCATATATGTCAATAATGTCAGATCATATCAATTTTGTAGGTTCAACATCCAAATGAGAGAAAATCACTCCAAATATGGTAGTTTTAGGTACTTGTATGACTTAAAAGATTCATCTTTAGGTGAAATAATCTTCAGAGTATCTCTTCACCTTCCTAAATTCATTTCCATGGATAAAAAGCTTGTACAAGTATTAATAATCTCAAACTTGCATCATGACCTCCATTGGATTCTTGGTAGACTAGTAATGTTTAAATTCATGTACTTGGTATGGATGTGTGTGTGTGTGTGTGTGTGTGTGTGTGTGTGTGTGTGTGTGTGTGTGTGTGTGTGAGAGAGAGAGAGAGAGAGAGAGAGAGAGAGAGAGAGAGAGAGAGAGATATGACTTTAGCTTATGGATAGAGGAAGGGGGTATAATGGAATTTATATTTATGGCATTGGTTCTTAGATTGGTAACCTCATATCTATGAATAATTTTTAAGACGAGCAGGTGGTCTTGAATCCTACATAAACCCCATCGGTTTGATTTTACACATTTTTCATGAAATTTAGAGATCATTGGAATAATATGAACATTTTTAAAGGTTTATATGGGTCTACATATTCATCTCATTTCTGTATCTATTAGGTTTAGATGTGATCCAAAGGTCATTTTTGGTCATAATAAGTCCCAAGATCTCCTTAAACTAGTACAATTCAAAAGAGCATTTTGATATCTTTCCAACACATATTAGAATGCATAAAATGGACATTATATGCTCTAAATACCACCGATCAAATTTTGGATCAAAATAGTAAACAATTAAATGGTGACATGGATGTGTGCATGGTTTCCAAGTGGACCAATCAACATGTGACAATGCAATGGTATAAGGGTGTTTGGTCTTTTCCTCTAGTCTTTGACACTCATATTAAAAAAAAATGCCCTATTATTTAATGGATAAGGGCCCTCAACTAGGGTTAACACACTCTTTTTACAAAGGGATTTATATGCCTATGTTACTTCATATTACCATTTTAAATTTTTTAATTTATATATGCCTCTATGTTGTTTACATGTTGCATATGGGACTAATAATCTTGAATTATTAAACTATTCCATGTATTTTCCAAGTCATGATAGATCAATCAAGCTTGAAGACTAGTTTATATTAATTAATCAAGCTCAATATATACTAAGTTTGAGATGTACCAACTTGAGACTATGTTCCACATTACTCGGTATCTAGCCTACTATATAACTTGAGATAAATTTCTTCCAACTCAAAGACTTAGCTCATATCCTTCTAAACCAAGCTTGAAGGATAAGCCAAAGGCAAGATAGACTTGGACTAAGCCATGGTTCAAACATCCCCATGAATCTTATTTAAATAATTTATTCCATTCACTCTCATAAATGTGGGATTTTATCCCTTGAACAAAATCCATGCAGTGTTATAGGGGTCAAACCCTTGACCTCATTTAGAAAAAGGGTAATGCCTTGTCATTAGGCCACAGTTTTGAAATGGATATTATGGGGGATTATTTCTATAAAAGGTTTATTTAAACCTAAATTAAGAGATTTAAAATATTCTAACTTAATTTCTCATGAGTAAAATAGTTATATGTTACCACTACACCACAGAACATGAGTGAAGACACAAATGGGTGATTGTATATTAGAAGATATGCAAACTCAAGCCTATGTTTCTTTTATGTTTTCTTATATTTTGAAAGGAATTTTAGCCATGGAAGACATATAATTGTGTTTATATATTTTGAAATATATTCCCAAATGTAAAGGTGGAATTTGTGTATTTTATAAGGCCTTTGGGCCATGGGCAAATGTATTATTTTAATTGTAGGGTATTTGTAAGACATTAACTGAGCTTTTGATAACAACACTTATATTTTGAAAGACCTTTGGGCATGATGGGAGATTTTTGTTAGGGATTTATAGGTTTGAGTAAAATTAGAGAGACTCATATGATGTATAATGCCAATTTTATTAAGAGTTTGAATTTACTCTTGATGGAGAAGCCATGAAGATGATGCAAGGTACTACAGACTTTAAGAAGATGTTTCACTAATCAGTTTTAGAGTCTTCATAGTTTATTTATAGTACTATTTATAAGTCTAAATCCATATTGGGATGTAAGTTTGTAATTTGATGATATTTACATCTTATTTTAATGGATTAGTTTATGATTATGTAATCAGAGATGTAACCGCTAAAAGGGTGAAGTCCATTATCAAGTTTTGTGTCACTTTCATTAGTCTATTCTATGTTTCAATTTTATAATTCAGTTTGGAAAGAATTAATGAGGCACTAAAATAATTATGAGAAAGTTATAAAATAACACAAAATAAGGAGTTTGAATGTAGAATCATGTTTATTGAGTTATTATTCATTCATGTTTGATTCTAGAACAATAAATCTAGTTTCTATTTGATTTAATTGAGAAATTGAGAATTTCACATCCAATTCTATGTACTTAAGGGAATTGATATTTTTTAGTATCTAATTTCATAAAAATTGGTTGATTTATCTAAGGAAGTAAATCTTGTTTTTGGATCAATTTTGGTATCAGAGTAGATTGATACAAGACTTGCTTCAGTTGTTGATATACTTCATTTTTGGAGTTTTTTTATATAAATTTTTTTGTATTATTATTCTATTTGATTTGACCATGTATGATTGGATATTTCAATGAAAAATTAGAAGGTATTCCAATCTAATAAAATAATACAAGAATCTAATAGCTAAGATTCTAATATCGCTAGTCCTACAAGTTCAATCTGGATGAGGAACAAAGCACATTGTTAATTGTAGGTGTGAGATGGTTTTGGGAGAGGATCAACCTTTTTATCTTGGGACACATTCAGATAAAATTTAAGGCATTTTTATTAATTCACATCCAAGAGGAATCATTTGTAATCCTATTATCATTCTTACATAGAGGGCAAAATAGGTATGATGGTGATCTAATTTCATATTGGTATTGACACAATATTTTGGTAATGATAACTAATTATGTAGCATTTATTTTTGGATAAAAAATCATATGTTATAATCCTATGTCCTTAATTATAGGAACAAGTAAAAATATTAGTTTCCATGGTAAGATATGGAAATGGAATTAGGACATTGTTTAGGATATTGAACAAGTTTTTGCACTTTGATTTTTGAGTATGAATTGATTAAAGTTGGTTTATGTCTTCAAAATTTTTGTTAAGTGTTATAGGAAGCAAACATGAATTTGTTTAAATTCCAAAAAATTTCCAATCATTTCTCAACATATGTACTTCATATTTTCTAAAAAGGTATACGCTATTTTCAAATGTAACTATGTATGCACAATTTTGTATTGAATCCTTTGTGTAGGGTTACCTTAGAAGTAAAATATGCCTTGACATGGAATTGCTTTTAAATCCTTTTTTAAAATGAAAATGGATCATCTAACACTCATAAGATAGAGAAAATAAGATGAAACCTCCTATTTAGTTTTGAAAACCAGGAAGAGGGAACAACCTTTATTGATAAAATGGTTTGTTAGGATTAGCTACAAGATCTAATGAATCTAATAGAAAGCATAAATAAGAGATAAAATAGTAATAGTAATAAAAAATAACTATATATCTAAGACAATAATAGAAATGAATAAATAACTCAAATATGATGAATTAATCTGATAATTCAATATTAATTTGATATAGAATACATAAATAGCCATTTATTAGATAGAGAAAGACATGCATGATAAAGATCAGGGAACTCACATAACATGTATAGTGTAATTGATATATGACTACAAGAATATTGGAGTATAACTCCACACTAACAAGATAAGTGTCCAACTTGTGTAAATGATCAACACAAGTTGACTACTAGTTAATCAATCTTATATTATCTTACCCTGAATAATGAAGTGGAACTCTACTATAACAAGATAGGTGTCTAAGTTGACTACTAGATAAGCAAGCTTATCTTATCTAGTGAAAATTATTAATAAACATAATAGACTAATTACAATAATTAATTAGTGCACAAATATAAATAACAAATAAGTAAATACAATAAAGCAAATAAATGCACCAAAACCCTCCATAAGTGAAGCTTAATTAGGGATATGAAGATAAGAGTCTCAATAATGTGTAGCTATATTAGGTACTCTGTACCAATAGATGAGGAAAGGAAAAAATCCAAAGGAAAAAATCTCATCCTCAAAATGAAGGTCTAGGAGACCCCCCTAAAGAACTAATGTCCTTTGAATAACTGATGTCCCACACCCCCAAAAGAGATTACAAGTCAAGACACTTTCTCTCAATGAAAGGTTTGGTGAAAATATCTACAATCTGATCCTCAATAGGAAAATATTAAAGATAAATGATTTCTACCTAAATTAGTTCCTTGATAAATTACATATGGATCTCTATGTGTTTGATTCTCTGATGATGAATTAGATTCTTTGAAATCTAGATAGTACTCTGCTTATCACAGTAAATGACTGATGGCTTCCAAAATAGAACACCAAGCTCAGTGAGAATATTCTAAAGTTGAATAGCCTTAGTAGTGGCATTAATAGTTCCATGATACTCAACCTCTATAGATGAAAGAGAAATAACATTTTTCTTCTCACTCTACCAAAAAATGGGGTTGGATCTAAAGTGAAAGATGTAACTAGAAGTGGAATTACAATCATCATAATTGCCAGCCCAATTAGAATCTATGTATCCCACCAAGTCTGAACTTGTACCTACTATATAGTGAATCCCATATCTTATAGTTCCTTGAATATAGCTCAAAATGTGGTTGGTGGATCTCCAATGAAGTTAATGTGGTGTCTACATAAAGCATGAAACCATGCCAACTGTATATGAAATGTTGGGTCCTATATGAGTCAGATAGATGAGGTTATCTACAAAATGGTGATACAATGTGGCATCAACTAAGGGAGTAGAACAATGAACCTCAAGTATAACTCTAGATAAAAAAATGAGTTGGTGTAGTCCTATAATTAACCATGTGAATATGAGCTAACAAGTCCATGGCATACTTGGGCTATAAAAGTGTAATCCTAAAAAAATATTGTGATATCTAAATCCCAAGAAAATAGTGCAATAGGCCTATCTCTATCATAAAAAACCTATCATGAAGTGTGTTCTTAACACTACTAATGATGGATTTTGTGATCCCTATAATAATGAGATCATCAACCTAGATAACTAAGTATAATAGTGAATCCTCCTACCATAGAATGTAGACATTCAGATCTGAATGACATTTTGAGAACCTAACCGAGAGAAAAAATGTGTCCATCTTGGAATACCAAGCCCTAGGGGCTTGTTTTAGACCATAGAGAGACTTATGCAAGAATCACATCAATGAATAATACTGAACAAACCCCTATGGTTGCTCCATATATATCTCTTCATGAAGATCCTCATAAATAAATGTGCTCTTCACATCCATTTGATGTATAACCCAACCATGAGCTACACCAATAGCTAGTATCAAGTGAATGGAATTCATCTTAGAAAAATTCACAAAGGTTTTTATATAGTCATTTCCTTCTACTTGTTAAAAACCTTTGACCACTAAGTATGATTTATACTTATCAATATTTACATCTACTATAAACTTAGTCTAATATATCTACCTACATCATACTAATTTTCTTCCCTTAGGAAGAGGAGCAAGATCCCAAGTGTTATTCCTAATCAATGAGTCACAATATTATTCCATTATTGAATCCCACTCAACTATCCCTATGGATTCCAAAAAATATTATGGATAAAAATTTGTGGCAATGTAGGAATGTGGAAGATCATGTTGTGACCATGTTCTCCTTGTATCTAATGTATCCCTGATAATAGGGTATGCATCCACCAAAGTCTTTCTAGACCACAAAAGAATCAATGGGTGAGGATCTAGGGGAGGAGAAGGAACATGACTTGCTAAACCCTACTGATAAGGTATTATATCATCATATATATGAATATAAGAAGTAGGAGTATCATTGCCACTGTTATTTGATTCTTCTAAGGATGAATAATGAGAAATATTAGAAGACAAGTCTAAAGGGATTTATTAAAAGTAAACACTTCTCATTATAATAAGCTCATGTGAATCTATACCAATGATCTTATATCCCTTGAAACCATCAGGATATCCCATAAATATACAAGTTTAGCTTTGTTGTTCTAAAGCATGGTGCTTGTCTGAAGGTATGTGAGCCCATGTTAGACTATTAAAGACTATGAAATGATGCACATCTAGCTTCTTATTGCACCAAGATTTAATAGGTGTTATCCTCTTTAAATCTTTGTAAAAAACTCAATTTTGTATATATGAATCACAATTAATCACTTCCACCTAGTACTTAGGTACTATTTATTTTGTATGAATCATACAACTTGTCATCACTTTTAAGAATATATTCTTCCTCTCTACTAAATCATTATTTTGAGGTGTGTATGAAACTAAATTTTGAAGATTAGTTCTTTCAAGAGCATATAATTATTAAAACTTATTGTTCACATATTCCCTCCTATTATCTATTTAGAGAATCTTAACATACTTCCCAGATTGTTTCTCTACTAGAGCTTTAAACTCTAAAAATCTATCAAATACTTCACTCTTGAGTTTCAAAAATTAAACCCAAGTATATCTAAAATAGTCATCAATAAATGTAAGAACATAGAAGGTTTTACTAAAAGAAAAAGTAGTTAATGGACCCACTAAATCATTATGAACAATTTTGAGGACTTGTGTATCCCTTCAAGCCATCCCTTCAAACCTACCCTCTAGATGTTTGTCTAAGGCACAACCATGACATACACCCCCTAAAAATTAAATATGTGGAAGTCCTATAACCATCTCCTACTAACTAAGTTATTGTAAATAGTGTTATTTCATCTGACCAAACCACTCATGCCATAACTTGCACACTGAATTAGTGTATGAGATCAAATATATAGAGAAGATAGAGGCACAAAGTGGGAGAACACATAATGCCAAGTACTATTTTCAACTTTTACCACTACAAATAAGGCATTATCCTCCAGTTTTTTTATTGATACAGAATCAGGTATGAACTCACATTTCCTACTAGTATCAAAAGGAGTTATTTGGTAGATAGAGAGAAGGTTAGTTGATAACTCTGGCATACAAACGATATCCTCAAATTCACCACTCTCAACATAAATGATACCTTTTCATATAACATCTCCCTTAGAACCATCACCTAGGAGAATATGAGGTAAGGAACATGGTTCTAATACAAAAAATTGTTCTTGATCAGAACCCATATGGTGCAAAGCATCTGAGTCAATTACCCATGATTTGGGAGAATTTGTCAGTTCAAATAATTTTTTAGCTTTCCCTTTCCTTAAATTTGAAGGAGTGAAAGAGTCATTTTATTGATTGATGTTGTTTTTTAGAATACCCTTAAGTTCATCAATCTCTTTCTTTCAACAATCTTGTTCACTATGAAGCCCCTTTTTTCAATAAGGGAAAGGAGTGCTAGTCTTTTTTTGTGAATCCCATTTCTTATTAGTGGATATATAATCTATTTATGAGGAATTTTTTTGCCCTTTATTCTTATCTTTCTATGACTTATTTTGATTATTTTTCTTATTTTTACTTGAACCTCTATTTGATGTTGATGTTGAAACTTGTTTATGCTGAGGTTGACTTAAAATTAGAGCTTGAGATTTTGATGACTTGATTAGACCCATAGCTATTAAATTTTCTTCTTTAGCCATTAGAATATTAGAGAATACCTAAAAGGTGGGAATTTGATATGATGTTCCCAATGTGAGCCTATGAGTCTGAAATCTATAGACAAAGGATGAATATTCAAGACCTAATTTGTGTAAGGCACTAAAAATCAATTTAATATATATATATATATATATATATATATATATATATATATATATTATCAATTTTATATTTAGAAAGTTGTGCTCTAAGATCTATGACTTTAGTGATGTAGTCTTGTATTGCCGCATAATTTTTAGGATCCAAATTAATGAGTTCATTTTCAATTTGGTAACATGAACCTCATCTATTTTTCCAAATAATGATGCTAATTTATCCCAAGTCTCTTTTAGAATTTTACATTTATCAAGATGTAAATTCAAATCTAAAGACATGTAAGACTGAATGCATCTAATTACCTTAGTAGTTTCAAAGGGAAAGTGTTGTAACTCTTTTGTATCAGTAGGTAGAGTAAGAGAATTTTTTATGTAAGGCGTATATCCTAACATCATTAATGAATTCCAATCTTTCTATTTCCATGTGTTGTAGTTATATGCTATTAATAGTAGGAAATTAGGATTCCCCATGATGCCTTTAAAAATAAACTATCAAAAAGAAAAAATCAAAGAAAAGAACACACCATATAACCCCCCTAAATTAATTATTTTTATCCCACCCAACAATTATTTGTTAGAAATTTATAATTGAGTGCAATTACAAGGCTAGATTATAATTTTACTATTTTACAAAAAGCTCAATTAGGCTCTCTAGTCTAAAATAAAAAAATATATGCACTTTATTATAAAAATCTTACACTAATGTGTTTTCCTCAAAAAAATATTAAATTTTGAAAAAAATAGGAACTCAATATGAGGTCGTATGTGAAATTTATGAGCCTCTGAAGTTGCAAAATTAGGATGGGTAAGAGCTGCTATAAAAAATCTGAATTTCAAAAAAATATGGACAAATCTAGAAAACATTGAAAGTATTGTAGAAAAGAGCACAAAATTTTAAGCTATTTCAAAAAAATTTGCTCAAAAATACCTCTTGGTGTTCAAATGGTTGGCTACCAAAGTTGCCCTTTCAAATCTGCCTGCTGATCCTTGAGGCCTGCCAAATTGTTTTTTGGTTTGTACAATTTGTACGGTACATACGACCATGCTTGGGAGCAAAAAAAATTTACCTTACAAGTTACTATATCTAAATTTAAATTTTTTTAAATGGATCTGTAGGTTTTGATGCCTTCCAAATGCAATTATGAGGTTTGTTTTACTCAAAAATGCTTCAATTTTTAGGTACCTTCTAGATTTGGGTATGGTACTTCTAGATCAAACCCTTGTCAATTTTGCCTCTTGTGCTGAATTTGGACAAAATTGTAGATGATTTTGACTATCTCAGGCACATTGAACTCAATGGTGAGATCAAAAATTATCTATAAAGTACCAATTTGTGCTTGTATACAAAATCAAAAAATTGATCCTACATCTAGATATTTTTCTCTTAAATATTTAGCAATCAATAGATTCAAGATAGCTCTTGTACCATGTTATAATTAGATATAGGATCTAATGAATCTAATAGAAAGCATAAATAAGAGATAAAATATTAATAATAATAAAAAATAATTGTATATTTGAGATAATAAAATAAATGAATAAATAACACAAATATGATGAATTACTCTGATAATTCATTATTAATATGATATAGAATACACAAATAGCCATTGATTATATAAAGCAAGATATGCATGATAAAGATCAAGGAACTCACATAATACATATATTTCAATTGATAAATGACTACAAGAATAGTAGAGTGCAACTCAACACTAACAAGATAGGTGTCCAACTTGTGTAAATGATCAACACAAGTTGACTACTAGTTAATCAATCTTATCCTATCTTACCCTAAATAGTGGAGTGGAACTCCACTATAACAAGATAGGTGTCTAAGTCGACTACTAGCTAGTCAAGCTTACCTTATCTAGCGCAAATTATTAATAAACATAATAAACTAATTATAATAATTAATTAGTGCACCAATCTAAATAATAAATATAAGTAAATGTAATAAAGTAAATAAATGCACCAATACCCTCCATAAGTGAAGCTTAAGTAGGGATATGAAGATAAGAGTCCCAATAATGTGTAGCCATATTAGGTACTTTGTACAAATAGATGAGGAAAGGAAAAAATCCAGAGGAAAAAAAATCCTCAAAATGAAGGTCTAGGAGACCCCCCTGAAGAACTGATGCCCTTTGAAGAGCTAATGTCTCACATCACCAAAAGAGATTACAAGTGAAGATAACTTTTCTAAGTGAAAGATTTGGTGAAAATATATACAATCTACTCTTCCATAAGATAATATTGAAGATCAATGATTTATACCTAAATTAGTTCCCTGATAAACTATATAAGGATCTCTATGTGTTCCATTTTATGATGATGAACTAGATTCTTCAATATCTGGATAATACTCTAGTTGTCATAGGAGATGATTGATGGGTTCAAAAATAGAACACCAAGCTTAGTGAGAATATTATAAATCTGGATAGCCTTAGTAGTGGCATTAATAGTGCCATGATACTCAGCCTCTATAGATGGAAGAGAAACAACATTTTGATTCTTACTCTACCAACAAATGGGATTGGATCCAAAGTTTTAGATTATGGTAAAATCAGGTTTTGAAGGGGCCCCGAAACCCTAGTACAAGGAAAGAAAGAAAGAGCATCCAAGACCATAGGCAAGGCCTAAAAACTACAACAAGGAAGTAGCAAAAATAGGTTTTTAATGGACCTGAAACCACCAGAAAGACAACCGGTCAAAACCCAAATTTGACAAAGATCTGGCTACACCAAAGGCAGAAGATTACAAGATGTAACCAGAAGTGGAATTACAATCATAATAATTGCTAGCCCAATCATAATCTATGTATCCCACCAAGTCTAAACTTGTACTTGCTATATAGTGAGTCCCATATCTGATAGTGCCTTGAATATAGCTCAAAATTTGGTTGATGGATCTCTAATGAAGCTCATGTGGTGTCTATATAAAGCATGAAACCATGCCAACTACATATGAAATGTTGGGTTATGTATGATTTAGATAGATGAGCCTACCTACAAGCTGGTGATATAATGTGGCATCAACTACGGGAGTGGAACAATCAAACTCAAGTATAACTCTAGATAAAAAAGTTGTTGGTGTAGGCCTACAATCAACCATGTGAATCTGAGCTAACAAGTCCATGACATACTTGGGCTATAAAAGTGTAATCCCAAAAAAAAATTGTGCTATCTAAATCCAAAAAAAATAGTGCAATAGTCCCATCTCTATCATAGAAAACCTATCATGAAGTGTGGTCTTAACACTACTGATGATGGATGTTGTGTTCCCTATAACAATGAGATCATCAACCTAGATAACTAAGTACAATAGTGAATCCTCTTACCATAGAATGTTGACATTTAGATCTGACTAACATTTTGAGAACCTAAATGAGAGAAAAAAATGTGTCCATCTTGAAATACCAAGCCCTAGGGGCTTGTTTTAGACCATAGAGAGACTTCTACAATAATCACACCAATGAATAATCCTGAACAAACCCTTGTGGTTGCTCCATATATATCTCTTCATGAAGATCCTCATAAATAAATATGCTCTTCATATCCATTTGATGTATAGCCTAACCATGAGCTACACCAATAGCTAGTATCAAGTGAATGGAATTCATCTTAGCAACATGCAAAAATGTTTTTGCATAGTCAGTTCCTTCCACTTGGGAAAAAGCTTTGGCCACTAAGCATGATTTATACTTATCAATATTTCCATCTTTTGTTAGCTTAGTCTAATATATCTACCTGCGTCATAGTAATTTTATTCCCATAGGAAGAGGAACAAGATCCCAAGTGTTATTCCTAATCAATGAGTCATACTATTCTTCCATTATTAAATCCCACTCAACTATCCTTGTGGCTTCCAAAAAAGATTATGGATCAAAAGCTATGGCAATGTAATAATGTGGAAGATCATGTTGTGACCATGTTCTCCTTGTATCTAATGTATCCCTGATAACAGGGTATGCATCCACCAAAGTCTGTATAGCCCACAAAGGAATCAATGGGTGAGGATCTAGGGGAGGAGAAGGAACATGACTTGCTAAACCCTACTAAGAAGGTATTACCTCATCATATCTATGAGTAGAAGAACCAAGAGTATCATTGTCACTGTTATTTGATTTTTCTAAGGATGAAGAATGAGAAATGTTAGAAGATAAGTCTAAAGGACTTTAATCAAAGTAAACACTTTTCATTATAATAAGCTCATGTGAATCTAGATTAATGAGCTGATATAATTTAAAACCATCAGGATATCCCATAAATATGCAAGTTTAGCTTTGTTTTTATAAAGCATGGTGCTTGTCTGAAGGTATGTGACCCCATGTTACACTATTAAAGACTATGAAATGATGCACATCTAGCCTCCTATTACACCAAGCTTCAAGAGGTGTTATCCTATTTAAAGCTTTGTAATAAACTCTATTTTTTATATATTCATCACAATTAATCACTTCCACCCAATACTCAGGTACTAATGATTTTTCATGAATCATACAACTTGTTATCACTTTTAAAAATCTATTCTTCCTCTCTACTACAATATTATGTTGAGGTGTGTATGCAACTAAATACTGAGGATTAATTCTTTCAAGATCATATAATTATTCAAACTTGTTGTTCACATACCACCCATTATCTGTGTAGATAATCTTAACATACTTCCTTGATTGTTTCTCTACTAGAGCTTTAAACTCTAGAAATCTATCAAATACTTCCAACTTGAGTTTCAAAAAATAAAACCAAGTATATCTAGAATATTCATCAATAAATATGAGAATATAATAGGTTTTAGTAAAATACAAAGTAGGTAATGGACCCGCTAAATCATTATGACCAATTTTGAGGACTTGTCTAGCCCTTCAAGCCTTCTTTTTATCAAACTTATCCTATGGATGTTTTCCTAAGGCATAACCATGACATACACCCCATAAAAAATAAATATGTGAAAGTCCTATAACCATCTCCTACTAACTAAGCTATTGTAAATAGTGATATTTCATATGACCAAACCACTCATGCCATAGCTTGCTCACTGAATCAACATATGAGATCAAAGATATAGAGAAGATTGAGGCACAAAGTGGGAGAATAAATAATGCCAAGTATTATTTTCAACTTTTCCCATTAAAACTAAGGCATAATCCTCTATTTTTTTGATTGATATAGAATCAAGTGTGAACTCATGTTTCCTAATAGTATCAAAGTGAGTTATTTGGTAGATGAAGAGAAGGTTAGTTGATAACTCTATCATATAAAGGACATCCTTAAATACACCACTCTCAACATCAATTATACATTTTACTATAACATCTACCTTAGAATCATCACTAGGAGAATATGAGGCAAGGAACTTGGTTCTAATCCAAAAAAATGTTCTTGATCAGAACCCATATGGTGTGAAGCATTTGAGTTAATTACCCATGACTTGGGATAAATTTTTAGTTCAAATAATGTTGTAACTTTCCCTTTCCTTGAATTTAAAGGAGTGGAATAATCCTTTGATTGATTGATGTTAGTCTTTTTTAAAATACCCTTAAGTTCATCAATCTCTTTCTTTCAACAATCTTGTTCACTATGAAACCCCTTTTTGAAATAAGGGAAAGGAGTGCCAATCCTTTTTTGTGAATCCCCTTTCTTATTAGTGGATATATAATCTCCTTTTGAGGAATATTGTGTCCCCTTATTCTTATCTTTCTATAACTTGTTTTGATTATTATACTTCTTTTTACTTGAACCTGTATTTGATGTTGATGTTGAAACTTGCTTATGTTGAGGTTGACTTAAAATTAGAGCTTGAGATTTGGATGACTTGATTAGACCCATAGCTATTAAATTTTCTTCTTCAGCCATTAGAATCTTAGAGAATACCTCAAAGGTGGGAATTTGATATGATGTGCCCAATGTGAGCCTATGAGTCTGAAATCTAGAGACAAAGGATGAATATTCAGGACCTAATTTATGTAAGGCACTAAAAATCAATTGAATATCTTTTTTTATCAATTTTACATTTAGAAAGTTGTGCTCTAAGATCTATGACTTTAGTGATGTAGTTCTTTATTGTAGAATAATTTTTAGGATCCAAACTAATGAGTTCATTGTCAATTTGGTAACCATGAACCTCATCTATTTTTCCAAACAATGATGCTAATTTATCCCAAGTCTCTTTTAGAATTTTACATTTATCAAGATGGAAATTCAAATCTAAAGACATGTAAGACTGAATGCATCTAATTACCTTAGTAGTTTCAAAGAGAAAGTGTTGTAACTCTTTTGTATCAGTAGGTAGAGTAAGAAAAGTTGTTATGTAAGGCGTATATCCTAACATCATTAATGAATTCCAAGCTTTCTATTTACATGTGTTGTAGTTACATGATGTTAATAGTAGGAAATTGGGATTCTCCATGATGCCTTTAAAAATAAACTATCAAAAAGAAAAAATCAAAGAAAAGAACACACCATATAACCCCCCTAAATTACTTATTTTTATCCCACCCAACAATTATTTGTTAGAAATTTATAATTGAGTGCAATTACAAGGCTAGATTATAATTTTACTAGTTTACAAAAACCTCAATTAGGCTCTCTAGTCTAAAAGTACAAAAAAATATGTATTTTATTACAAAATATTTTACACTAATGCGTTTTGCTCAAAAAAATATTGACTTTCAAAAAAAATAGGACCTCAATATGATGTCATATGTGAAAGTTATGAGCCTCTAAAGTTGCAAAAATGAGGATGGGTAAGAGCTACTATAGAAAAATATGAATTCCAAAAAAATATGGATAAATCTAGAAAAAATTAAAAGTATTGTAGAAAAGAGCACAAAATTTTAAGCTATTTCAAAAAAATTGCTCAAAAATACCTCCCAGTGTTCAAATGGTGGGCTCTTAAAGTTGCCCTTCCAAATCTTCCTACTAATCCTTGAGGCCTACCAATTTTTTTTTGGTTTGTATAGTTTGTACGGTCTATACGACCATACTTGGGAGCAAAAAAAATTTGTCTTCTGGGTGAATATGTCCAAATTGAAATTTTTTTATATGGATCTATAGGTTTTGACACCTTCCAAATGAAATCATGAGGTCTATTTTACTCAAAAATGCTTTAATTTTTAGGTACCTTCTAGATTTGGGCATGGTACTTCTAGATCAAACCCTTGTCAATTTTACCTCTTGTGCCTAATTTAGAAAAAAATGTAGATGATTTTGACTATCTCAATCACTTTAAACTCAATGCTGAGCTCAAAAATTCTCTATAAAGCACCAATTTGTGCCTGGTTACAAAATAAAAAAAATTGATCCTACATCTAGATATTTTTCTCTTAAATATTTAGCACTCAATAGATTCAAGATAGCTTTGTACCATGTTATAATTAGCTATAGGATCTAATGAATCTAATAGAAATCATAAATAAGAGATAAAATAGTAATAGTAATAAACAATAACTGTATATCTGAGATAATAAAAGAAATGAATAAATACCTCAAATATGATGAATTACTCTGATAATTCATTATTAATCTAATATAGAATACAAAAATATCCATTGATTATATAGAGTAAGACATGCATGATAAAGATCATGGAACTCACACAACACGTATAGTTTCATTGATATATGACTACAAGAATAGTGGAGTTCAACTCCACACTATCAAGATATGTGTCCAACTTGTGTAAATGATTAACACAAGTTGACTACTAGTTAATCAATCTTATCCTATCTTACCCTGAATAGTGGAATGGAACTACACTATAACAAGATAGGTGTTTATGTTGACTACTAGATAATCAAGCTTATCCTATATGGTGCAAATTATTAATAAACATAATAAACTAATTACAATAAGTAATTAGTGCACCAATCTAAATATTAAATACAAGTAAATAAAATAAAGAAAGTAAATGCACCAACATGGCTAATTTGGATGGTTTTTATAAGCATGATCATAGTATTGATCAGTATGCTTAGTTTCACTTTAAACACTATTTTTAGGGAAATTCCTAACTATTTGGATCTAGGTAGGAATGTTGATAATGCTTGTGTGTGGAAGAATGCTATTTCTATTTCCTATTTTAGTTTACCATTGTGATAAGATTTTTGAAATCTAACATAGTTTGATGAGTTTGGAGGTATGAATTAGGGAGCAGTGAGATAGTGAGGAAACTTTAATACAAGTTTAAAATTATTAATTTTGTCCTCACATTTATGATATGATTTATAATTACTTGCAAAGTTTTTGAGTTTGTAAAGAAGCTCTTATTTGTGTATATTGTGCATTAGTAACCTTAGGATGGACAAATTAGTTGCACACTTTTATACTTGACATATATCTTTAAGTCCCATTATATCTTGTGAAATATTTTTATTACAAAATTTTTTTACTCACATGTATATTTATCATGCACATCATGTATATGTAATTTTGAAGACCCATAGATATGAAAAAATTGTAAATGCAAGAATATAGATGTTGCAATTTTTTTACAAGTCCTATAGAGCATTTTTTTACATAGGTGATTTATAACACCATTTGGTATGTAGCATGATATTTTCCCTTGTGTCATGTTGATAACAAGGATAACACCTTAACATTCATGCAGTGTAGGGATTGAGAGAATCCATCAATGTTATGACTATTTTGGGTAGTAGGTTATTTCGGTAGAATGGGTAAAGAGTTCGTTTTACTCTCCATAATTAGGTTCTAGTTTTAGTTGGATAGCTGACTTATTATAGGGAAGTTTTATGATGTGTTATTTTAACTGATGTAAACTTGGTGCTTTTCCCAAGTGGATTTTATTTTCATAGATTATATTCATAACACTTTAACCACTATGTTGTATTTGTATTTCTATTCTTTGGTGTGATGTAGAGATCTATGTAGCAAATTGAGTGAGTTATTCTCCTTTTGGAGACAAAATGGGTCTTATTGGGGAGGTGTGATCTAGAGGTCATTTTTGGGTGTAAGTTATCATGATCTCCCTAAACTAGTATAGTATGAAAGATCATTCTGAGATCTTTCCAATGCATATTGGAATACATAAAATGGACATTGGATACTCTAGATAATGTTGGTTAAAGTTTGGATCAAAATAGCTAGCAGTTAAATGGTGACATGGATGCATGCATGGTTTCCAAGTGGACCAATTATCATGTGACATGTGGTAGTGCAATGGTAAAAGGTGTTTGTTTTTCACCTCTAGTATTTGACACTCATATTCAGATAAATGGACCCCACTATTTTCTAGCTAGGGGCCCTTAGCTAGGGTCGACACACTCTTTTTATGGAGGGGTACCTTTGCCTCCATTACTTCATATTAACATTGTAACATATATATATATATATATATATATATATATATATATATATATATATATATATATATATATATATATATATATATATATATATATATGTATGTGTGTGTGTGTGTGTGTGTGTGTGTGTGTGTGTGTGTGTGTGTGTGTGTGTGTGTGTGTGTGTGTGTGTATGCCTCTATGTTTTTTACATGTTGCATGTTAGACTAATAATCCCAAATTATTAAACTATGTATTTTCCAAGTCACAATTGTATGCTTGCTTAATTAAGATCAAAGGCAAGTTCACATTTCTTAGGAAAGCTCAAGATATCTTGAGTTTGAGATGTGCCAGCTTGAGACTAAATTCCACATTTATTGAGATTGAGCCTACTATCCAGCCTGAGATATATTTTTGTCAGCTTGAAGATTGAGCTCATATCCTTCTAAATAAAGCTTGAAGGATAAGCCAAAGGTGAGATAGACATGGAATAAGACATGGTTCAAACATCCCTATGAATCCTATTTAATGGATTTATTCCATTAAATCATGTGAATGTGGGATTTTATCCCTTGAAGGAAATGCATGTCATGTTATAAGGGTCAAACCCTAAACCTCATTTAGCAAAAGAGTAATGCCTTACTGTTAGGCCATGGTTTTGAAATGGATATTATGGGGGCTTATTTATATAAAAGGTTTATTTAGACCAAAATTAAGAGATTGAGGGGATTAAAACCCCATTTATCAAAAGTGAAAAAATAATATGTTACCTTTATGTTGTAGAACATGAGTGAAGATACAAATGGGTGATTGTATATTGGAAGATAGGCATACCTGATCCTGTGTTTTTTATGTTTTCTTCTATTTTGTAAGGCCTTTTGGCTATGAAATATATAATGTGTGTCTTTATATTTGAAAATATAGTCTCAAATGTAAATGAGGAATTTTCTTATTTTATAAGTCCTTTGGCCATGGGTGGATGTATTACTTTACTTACAGTGTATCTGTAAGATACAGACTAAGCCTATGATGATAATGATTATATTTTGTAAGGCCTTTGGCCATGATGGGAGATTTTTGTGAGGGATTTGTAGGGATATTTTAGGAGTTATAAGTTTGATGAAAATTAGAGACACTCTTATGATGTATAATTCCCATTTTATTAAGAGTTTACATTACTCTTGATAGATAATCCATAAAGATGATGCACATGTACTACAAACCTCAAGAAAAAATTTCACTAATCAGTTTCAAAGTCTTCATAGTTTATTTATCATAATATTTGTAGGTATGAATCCATATTTGGATGTAAGTTTGTAATTTTATGATATTTACATCTTATTTTAATGAATCAGTTCATGATTATGAACCTGAAGATGTATCCCCTAAAAGGGTGAAATTTGTTATCAAGTTTTGTGTTACTTTCATTTTAGTTTATTCTATATTTCAATTTTATAATTCAGTTTAGAAAGAATTAATGAGACACTAAACTAATTATGTGAAAGTTATAAAAAAACATAAAATAGGGAATTTTAATGCATAATCATGTTTCTTGAGTTATTATTCACTCACGTTTAATTCTAGAACAATAAATCTAGTTTTTATTTGATTTAATAAAAAAAATGAAAATTTTGTATCCAATTCTATGTAATTAAGGGAATTGAGATTTTTTAGTATCTGATTTCATAAAAACTATTTGATTTATATAATGCGGTAGATCTTATTTTTGGATCGACATGTGTGAGCAATTAGGTATAAGAGGATTCTCCATGAGAGATATGTTTCATGTTTACACTTCAAGTTTTGGAGATCCCTAAGAGAATATAGGGTTTGTAAATGGTGTTTTATGGTTCCTCATGATGTTTACATACATTATTTATCTCCTTTAAGTTTTTTAAGAGGTTTTTAGTGCTTGTCAAATCTAAATACTTCAATCAAAACCATCTTAGGTAGTATAACTTCATGGCTTACAAACTTGAGTAAGCATTATTGATGCTTTGAACTTGTTTCATTTGATAAAAGGAATAAGCCACTAAGGATAAGGTGTATAAATCATTTTTAAAACACCTAATAAGTTTATCACTTCCATATTATCCCTCTAAGTATCACTCATGTTTATAGCCAAAATATTATGTATAGGCTACCTGCACAAAAGTGACTTGAGAGGGTATAATCGTACAGTATCAAAGATGTATGAGGTTCATGAATTCATAATAAGTGATCAAGGAGTGGATAATTTTTATTAGGGAAAAATATATCAATACAATCATCATTTGAAGGCTTAGAGAAAGAAAATGTATACCTGCAGGTCTGTAGACATGTAGGTCTCATTTTCATATGAAGTGTATTGAATGTTACATTGGAATATGAGGTTCAAATGGCTACATAGGTCATAAAATACATGAATAAAATGGATACACCATTGGAACACTAAAATAGTTATTACTAACTCAAAACATCCTTTTCTAAGAGTCTGCCATATAATGAACTCCAACTACCACCTACAGGTCAGTCTAAGCTCTTATGAAGAAGATGTAGATTATGTGGTAATTAAGAGTTTACCAAGGGTTTGAAAAAGGTTAAAGAGAATAATAATAATAATCATTAAAAAATCACTCAATTATAAAAAAATTCCAATGAATTAATACTCATATTTATGATATAGTTTAAGTCGACCTAATCTTCACCTATAGGCATGTTTTGGATGACTGAGGAAGATAAGTGATCACAACTTGAAATCATGAAATTAGGATAAGGTGAAGTTATTATTATATTGAATAATATAATTTAATATGTTCCACATTTAATAAATTTTTTTTAATAGGTAGTGAAGATCCTAAAAGGACCAATCAGACCCAGCAAGTCTAAACGAGCATACACAGGCTTGTGTATGAGGTTAGAAGAAACTTGCATGTTTCAAGTTTTTTATCCAATTTAGGAATGAAATTTGAGGTTTAATAGGTATTAAAATAGTTTCATGAAGTTATGAGTCACTGAGAAAGATTAAAAAACTTTAGTTGAAGCCATTCTCAGGCTTAACAAAGTACTAGACCTCCTTAAAGACCTACAGGGCTAATGGGAATGTTGAAGCCTGTCCATGAAATTTTGATGAATTATACAAGTGCCATATTTATATGAATAATAAAGGTTTTTAAAATGTATATATAACCTGGACATATAATTTAACAAAGTTTAAAATCAAAGGAGTTAGTGAGAAAAGGGTCAAACAAGATCACTAGGGTCACTTAACATTATTTTGCTTATAAAACCTAACATGAGCTAATGAGTGTTGAAAAAGGTATAGAGAAGAGAAATGGAAAATAATACCATTAAAATATGTAAATATGGTGATACATACCTTACTGAGGTGTTCAAAGTCAAAACCAATCTTTGAGATGGCATTTCCAAGTTAAACTCTCTCTCTCTCTCAATCTCACCAAACATAGTCTACCTAGCCTGATAAACACTTTCCTAAGATTAAAACTATACAGAGGATTTTCATGGGATCCCAAGATAATTATTAATGTGAGGTTACTTTTTATACTTGTTTTTTATGGTTTTAATTTATTTATTAAGTCCTTAAGCTAAATGAAGTATCATTAAGGTGATAGACATGTCTCAGGCTACCAAGAAGACTAGAAATGACCTAGTGAAAGAGTTTGGTATCCTAGGTTATTGAAATTAATTAAATTTACCTTGAAAACACTTTAAAATAATTCCTAACTCTATAAATACTCTTAACATTAATTTTTCTTGTACTTGCACTTGTACAGATGCATTAAATGTTGTGTTTTTGTGAGGTTTTGGGCTTAAAATAGAGTGTTTGATCTCCTAGATAGATGTAAAATATTTGGGAGAGTGTATTAAAGTATATTATATCTCATAAATTATAAAAATACATAAATTTTACCCTATAAATGTTCCTATATTTTTAATTCTTTAAGGCAATATGAGAATGCTTGTGAAAGACTAGGTTTTATGTCCATTTCTTGGTTTACCCACCTACACAAAGTTTCAAACCCTTAAATTTGGCATGGATCATGATTGGGAGGTAATAAAAATTAATAAAACACTTAATTTTAGTTTCACATGTTTGGGATATCAATGGAGCCAAAACATGGTTTCTAGACCTAGAGACTTGATTAAGGCATAATTAAAGAGATAAACAAGGTAAATAAGTGTACTTTCACTTAAATTATGGTCATGGAAATTTATATAAAGTTGTAAGGTAATAATAGGTAATATAAAATATGCTTAATTTTCTAAGATTATATGTATATTTTTCTACAAAATGAGCTCGGTTTGTTTTAAGGACTATAAGGAATTGAGGACAAGTATAAGATTTAGGTACAAAATGAAGTGTTGGAGAGTGTTTGATGGATCCAAATTGGTTAATTCAAGTTTGTTAAGTCTAAGATATGAATTTCATGAAGATATTTTTCATCCATGAGAATTAAATCAATATTTGAGGCTTTCAAAAAAAGGAGAGGTGTAGTGAGAGTAATGGGCTTCAAGACACCTAAGAAAAGATAATCACCACTACAATGCCAATATAATGAGGTTATAAAACTGATTAAAGGTGTAAAGAGAAAGGGTAGAGAGAAATTAAATATGAATTTATGATAAATAATACCACTTTTCACTTTCCAATCCAAGAGAAGGGAAGTTTGAATAAGAAGATAAAGGTGTCAAGAAAATAGAGAAACCCATACAACATTTGGGAGAAAAAACATCATAAAGAATAAAAAAATGTCCTTGAATATATTATGAAACAATTATTAAACCTCCTTTATTTTAAATCTTTCTTGATACTTTTAATTTATCTCTTATATGCCCCTTCTCTCTCTTCTACTCTCATTCTCTATAAATGTAGACTTGTTTGTCTTTGTAAGAATCCTCCATTTGGGTATGGTAAAGCTCTACTCATTTTTATATCTTTGATAAATAAAAGATTATTATTTTTACCTCCTTATGATTATGATTAGTCTATGTGTGTGTATGGATATTTTATCTTTTCAAGTGATTTTTTTAGATTCCTTGGTATGTTGTCCTATTCTAACACCTATATGTATTTTGAAAACTTATTTTTTAGGTCATGTGAAGTGCTGAAGTGAAGTGTGAGGGTTGAGTGTGTTGGTATACTCATTAGTGTCATTATATGACCTCTTGATTAGTCTTCCTAGCCTAAAAATATATCAAAACATCCACATTGAAGTGCTTATATGAGATATTCAAATTAGGAGTAGTGTATGTTAAGGTTAGTCTCTTGATCTACATGTGCACATGCAGTTGGTTGGTAGTGATCGACTAATTTAGTGTATCACCTCATTATTTATTTTTATTTCATGTTATCTTTCTCTCTTTTCCTTGAAAAAAATTAGTGTAGTAGAGCCAAATTGATACACTAATGGGATATAACCATATAATCTAGAGGTTTGATCCACCTAAAGGTCACCCACAGCCTAGGATCAATCTCATTTCATAGCTCAAGTTGAGAGGGATTGAGTCACCCTGTCAAGGCTATAAAGTTTAGTTATAATAATACCCACTCTTATTATATAGGAAATACAAGTGTTTACATATGATTAGATTCTATAACTTATGGTTTTGTGCTTACCCCAAGTATGTCTCTAGTGAAAACTTGATCAACCAATGGTTTCTTGGTAGGATCAATATGGGAGTGATTAGTCATTATAAAGGGTACACTTGGAGAAATATGTACTCAAGTGGTTTATTTATACAAATGATGATAAACCACACATTATTTAGTAGGAGTGGCATAGGATATCTTGACCCTCTTAGAGTAACCTCTAGAAGAAGTGGGAGAAGGAGACATTATTGGCTCATTATAAAATGTAATAACTCATTTATCTATGAGTTGTGTAATATTTTATCTTAGAGAAAAAAATTTATCATGATTCCCATTATTACTATGGTAAGTGTAAAATGGTTATCCTTTCACCCTTTAAAATATGTGTGGTGGGTGGTAGTAATTTGGAGGAAGAGTAATCAACCATTGATCTAATAGCATATGAAATATATCATGTGTTGAATCTCTTAGATTATCAAACTGAAGTAGTTGCCTCTTACTAGAGGAATATGTTTTTATTGTAGGAGGTATTCTGTATGTGGATTATTTTACTCTATGTAAAATATTTACTATTTGTTCCTTAGTATACACTTTTGATTTATAAGAAGGTGTTTGAGGTGGCTTATGAAGCTTCTTGTTTTTTTTATTTGCTTTATAGGAATTATTTATAACATGTTCACCTTAGGTGAAGATGTAGGTTATTTGATATTGGTATTTGTTAGTGCACATGTATATTTATGCACATCCATGTATAAGCTATCAAAATAAGTAAAAAGCTTGTGCAATTATCTTTATTTTAAATGAGAAAGAATTCCACTAATAAATATAAATCATACTTAAAAATATAAGGGTTTATAGTTCAAATAATATAAGACATCATTAAATCTGATAGCATAATATCAAATAAACTCATCATTATTTTGTGTTTAGCTTTGCAAATGTTCTAGTGGTAAATTAGGTAATTTTTTCATATATAAATAATTAAAAAATATGTCTTCAATTTTATTGAAATTTGGTGTTAGGTAACTAGGTTTCACCCTTACTAAGGAAAAGATCGTTCACATCTACTTCAAACCTAGACCAACATTGGAGTGACCTATAGGCTATGGGCTGCCTAATATGTAGGTCAAACCCCTAGATTTTATGGGGATAAATCTCCTAATTTTTCACATAAAATATCTCTAAGACCTAATTTTATTACAATGAAAAGGGAAAAGAGATGAAAATTGATAAAAAAAACCTACTATATGTGGTGATGCACCAATTGATTAAAGATCCACTCTTAGTCATATCATTTAAAACCCACTAATGAATCTGATGGAGACCAAAACTTATTAGACTTCTTGATGGCATTATAAGCATGAATATTTCATATGGAGGTTATGTAGGATTCTCCAACTTGAATGAAAAAAACCTAGATCTACAAAAGATACTATTGACTTATGACACTTCAAGAACACTAATATTTGATAACACTTCATACAACCTACAATAGACTAGTAATATGAAGTTAGGTAAATTAAAAGACCTAAAAATGAAAAAATAATTCATATATTATAAAAATAAAACTTTCATGGAGCACACTAGCATTCAACATAAATCTTCAAGTATTCTCTTATTGATTAAAATGAATACAAGGAAATTTTAGCAAAGCTTTACTACACCTAGCTGAGGGATGCCAAAACAAGATCTCATTGATTTCTTAAAAATAATTTTGAGAGAGAGGAGGGAAGGTTTTAGGCATGGGAGAGGCCATGAATGAGGCCAATGTGGTGTATGATAGTTATAATAGGCATATTCCTTCTCCTTGGGTATTGACACTCCTTTAATGATCCCACCTTGGTATTGAGATCAGGCATAGAGGTTTTAACTCCAAAATTTTACTTCATGTAGGCCTTATACATGCTTAAAATATCCTAATATTCTCTCTAATGGTAGCAACACAATGCAAATTGAGTGTGTATAGGCCTCCTAGAGGCATTAGGCAACTTTTCCTTTAATGTGCATGTAAAATTACCCTTAAAAATATCTCTACCCTAACATAATGGCCTCAACTTAGTATGTGTTCACCTAGATGATAGGTAACTAGGTTACACCCTTGCTAAGGAAAAGATTGTTCACATCTACCTCAAACCTAGACCAACATTAGAGTGACCTATAGGTTGTGGGCTACCTAATATGTAGGTCAAACCTCTAGATTTTATGGGGATAGATCCCATAATTTTCCACTTAAACTCTCTCTAAGACATAATATTATTACAATGAAAAAGGAAAAGAGATGAAAACTGATAAAAGAACCTACTCTAAGTGGTGATGCACCAATTGATTAAAGATCCATTCATAGTCATATCCTTTGAAACCCACTAATGAACTTGATTGATACTAAAACTAATAAAACTTATTGATAGTGTTATACACATGAATATTTAATATTGAGGTTGAGTAGGATTTTTTGACTTGAAGGACAAAGTCCTAGATCTTCATAAGATGCAATTGACTTATGAAACTTCAAGAAAACTCCTACTTTCTAATACTTCATATAACTTGCAATAAACTAGTAATATAGAGTTAAGTGCATGAAAATACCTATATATGATAACATAATGAATAAATTATAAAAATTAAACTTTCATGGAACACACTAGCATTCAATATAAATCTACAAGTATTCTCTTATTGATTAAAATGAGTATAAGCCAATTTTGGTAGAGCTTTGCTACACCCAATTGAGGGATGTCAAAGCAAGGGTCAATGCCTATTTAAATATAATTTTGAGAGAGATAAGAGGGAATATTCCAAGAATGGTAAATTCCATGAATGAGTCCAATGTGGTGTATGGTAGTTACAACAAGCATATTACTTCTTTTCAAGTGTTGACACTCCTTTAATGAGTCCACCTTGGCTTTGAGATTAGGCATGGAGGTTGTAAATATAAAATCTTACTTCATTCATGCCTTAAACATGATTAAAATATCACAATATTCTCTCTAATGGTATTTACACAATGCAAATTGAGTGTGTATAAGCCTCCTAGAGGCATTAGGCAGCTTCTCCTTTAATGTGCATGTAAAATTATCCTTGAAACTATCTCTACCCTATCATAATAGACTCAAATTGGTATGCATTCACCTATATTATAGTTATAAACTCATAAAGGTGACTCATATATTTAATAATTATGTTTCATTCCTACTATAGTCTTCTACTTGAAAGATAAGTAGACCTATTTTGCTTATCATTCATCTTTATGCTCGTATTCACTACTTGAATGATCAAATAGCTGAACTAGAATTCCAAATCATCTAAGAAGACTTAGATCATTATTATATTAACTATTATACATTAAAATTGATATCTCCTAATTTTTTTCACCTATAAACACAATATCCTTGCATGATTAGGCCACTTAAACTACTTCGCAGACTGATTATTTAGGATGAGATGGTAAAACTATTTTTAGGCGCCTTCATGCATAATTTTGATATGAGATAGGTAGAATAATCCTTAAACTTACCTTTCCCATAATTTGGAACTCCTAGTTATACCTTAAAATACATATTATGCCTAAAACCCTATAAATTTGCATTTTTAATAAGTGACCATATAGTTTCCATACCATGAGGTGTCATGGACATGAGCCCCTCTAAGATGGAAACATGATCCAAGTTTTAGACAAGAAATTCTTGAGTATTTTAATGTAATTTTAATTAAACCTCTCTATTTGATTCAATCTTAGGGTTTTAGGGAGCTTTAGGAGTGTTTGGGGGTCTTAAGGATGGTTCATAAATATTAAAGCCTAGATCTCTTTACCAATTGAACCAAATTCAAGATAACAGACCTCCCCACTTTCCTTGAAGTGTTGGTCTCTCTATTTATATAATTCAAGCTATGATGATCATTTAAAGACATTCTTTATGTGAATAACATGCCTTTTGAGTAACTCCTATGTGTCTACAGGTAAAAGGGTCCACTTTAATGGCTTCTCCTAGGATATAAATTAGCCAAAGCGATTTAAAACACTGTGAAGGCCTTTTCCAAGAAGGTTAGAAGCATTATTACTTCTCAAACTGCTATCTATATTAATTTTTGATAAGATAGTGATATTAGAAGCTATGGATTGATCTATCTATAGACATGAATCATGAATTTTGGCTTAAATCCTAGGGATTTGAGCCACCCTTTCAATATATACAACCTTAATATCACCTTAGAGGTCTTATGGAGTAGCACCATTAACATAACAAGGTCATTTGACTTACTTTGAGAACACATAGTCATGAATTCCAAAACCTATGCTTTTCTACTTGTTGAACCAATCATGGAAGTCACTTTGGTGACTATTAGATGGATTAATTAGATGCTATAGGACCCATTATTCCTCTTTGAATTCATCATGTACATAGACACTCCCTATATCCTTGTTTTTTAACTCAAAATATCACTTTTAGGCCTATTCCATACACTTTGACTCTTTCACATGCTAACTAATAAATCCTTTTTATGATAAAAGGACATTAATATACTTTAAAGGTCATTTCATGCTCAAACTACCTCATCTGGATGGGTTTTGAGGCTAAACTCCACCATTGAGTCACTTCTATGGTTTGTGAAGGGTTTGATATTTCCACCATATTAATTATGGTTCATAGAGTATATACATCCAAAAATGAAATGAATTTCATGAATATATATCAAACTAACCTCTTCATCTTCCATGAATGGCTTGGGTTCCCATATAAAGGATGTGTAGAGATATGAATGTTACAAGATGACATTAGGGTTGTTTGTAGACAATTCTAAGTGGTTATTTTATTAAGGTTTATTCATAAATATTATCCTCAAAATTCTAAAAAATATTTCATGAATATTTGATCCATAGGGATACTTGAACTTCCATAGTATCTTTGGCCTTAAGCATGCATGTGGTGGAGTGGGTGAGCATTTAAAGGTGAGCTTTGAACTGACTATGTATAGGCTGACTAGATCGAGTAGGGTTAGAAGACACCTCAACCTAAAAATATTCATACACCTCAACCTAACCATCCAAATTGTTTCAAGATCTTGAAGGTACCTTAAGATGGCATTAGGGTCTATAATCAGGCTTGTATAATTATTTACATTGGCCTATATCTAAGGAACTTAACTATAGTTTTGAGTGTTAGAACCTTATAGGAGGTATGGGAACCCTTAAAAATAATCTCTCACTATTTTAGGACCATTTTTTTATGCCATTAAGTTTTCAATCCCTTTAAATCATGATTTTGCTTATTCAACCCTAGGATTGACTATCATAGACATGGCTTGGTCTAAGATAAAATAATGGGTATACCCACTATTTTTCTAGCCCAAATAGAGGCATGGGTACCTTTAATGGGTCATTATTACCATTTAAATAATTTTTAGGGCTTGGACATTCCCATAAGGGTCTCACACCACCATTTTGGCTCATATTAGAAGTAAACTGACTATTGATTGTGAGACTAGGCATGCAAGTTTCAAGGATGGTCTTCATCATTATTTCTTGAGGGTTTTGTGATCATGGATTTTAGATCATGTGAATTAGGTCTATTAACATGTTTATATGATAATTTTAAAATGTTTCCTTTTTTTTATACTACCCCTTACTCAATCTTGGGGCTTATGTTTGAGTATGCCTGAGTGTTTCAAGCCTGTATAGGTGTTCCTTTGCCTTTTTAGATGTGATAACCATCAAGTTTACATTCTAATTAAATATAAATAATAATAATATTTTAATTAATGATACCATTATAGAAAAAATAAAAGTATTGTTATTCATAGGAATTAATCTATTGTAGGTGTATACTCATATATACTAACTATGTGTAAGGTATGAACATCATGTTTGCATGAGGGAAGAGTGATCAATATCTGATCAAACCCTAGTAACCCCTTCATATATTTACTCATCCCCTACAGTGAATATATTATTAGGTTAATATAAATATCCATGCCTTTGAATGGTATACATAGTGCCTTTGGGAGATGCTCCTATAATAGGCCTAAAAGGGTTAGATGTAGGTGGTCATTTACTTTCTTAGTTCACCACATGACCATGTATGACTAGAATCTTATGATCTCATTGATATTAATGGTTACAAGGTATTATGGATGTCTATTGAGATTATATATACTTGGATTGAATGGTGGATCAATGGGGGAGGGTGGCATTGGAGATATATGGAGTGTGAGACATGAAAATAGGGTTAAAATAGTATGAATGGCAGTGGAAACCATGTGAAAAGACAAGGATATGAAAATGGTTTGAAATGGAGAATAATTACCCTTATCATAAAAACCACATATATCTTGGAGACCCTCACACACATACCAAAAAAATATACCAATTTGGAGGTAGGAAAATAGGTTTACATAGTCTTAAAGTGAAACATAGGAAATTTAGAAAAACCTTAATCTCTACAAAAGACCTTATAATCTGCTAAAAGTGGTTGTGTGGGTTTGGAGATAAGAAATGTGATTTTTAGGCTGGTGAGGCCACCATAGAGGTTGGAAAAAGTTTTTCATACGCTATTATGATGTTCCATTATCACTTCCACACCCTTTTTCCATGTTTTGAGTTTCATTTGAAGCTCTGTAGATGTCACTAAGCCATATACAATGCTCACTATATAGTGTCCTTGAAGTATGCACAATACTTATCTCCATGGGATATTATAATATGAAAATAGGTGAAACCTTGATATAATTCTACAAACTTTTCAACCCAGCTCATAACTTCTAATGAAGACATTAAACCTCTATCTATTACACATACTTGTCTACAAATCACACACAAGAGATAGTATTGAAGGTCTACTAGTCATATGAGCTCACATGTGTGATTCAAGTGATACAAATTCTATGGTATGATCCTCTAATACCCAAGGATATAACATCCATCATTGGTTTGAGTAGACAAGTTAAGAATCTTTGAAAACCATCCAATCCAACTTGGCCTATGAAAATGAGAATGGAATATAAATTCCTTAACTTATTAAGGAATGTTCATAAAGTTCATGAGACCAATACATACATAAATTCCCATGTGTGGAATCTAATTGAGTGTACTTTATCTAGCTATGAGCTTGGGCCTCGATTCTCTCTCCTATATACAATATAAGCATAAAAATTAGGAGCTCTCTAAGTATACCAATGAGATCAAGAGAGAGATGGGATAGTTTTGAGATTATATGGCACTAAAAACACTAATTTCTTATCCATTTGAAATTTCTTACCTCATTTTACAAAACCATGACCCCACCTGAGTCATTCCATATTGTACATATTCGTACCACTTAAGAATCCTTTGAAAACTGCCATTTTATCTATAATTCTTATTGTTTTATACCTAAATACAAGATTATAAGGTGTTATGGAGGGAAAATAGGGGCCATGTGATACTTTTAACCTAATTTTAGGAATTGAGGGAGTTAAAAAGTCACTATTTGACACATGAAGGGCCCATTTGGGGGAATTTTAACATTAGACATGATGGTAATGGATTCAATGAGGTATGAAATGGTCTAGTGATGGATTTATTAGGTTTAAGAGGTCCATTAGAGGTGTGTGTGGTGACTTATTGGTATATCAAGGCCAAATTAGGTCTCATTATGACTTAAAACATTGACTTTGGCACACACATATGACCTTAAAAAGGTATATTAATTAAATTATCATGTCAATATCATTTTAAAGACATTCATAACCTATGAAATACCTTAAATGAATCTTAATATTCCTTCTATGATGTTCCTTAAAAATTTTAAAGTGAACATACCTCATGTTATCAGACATATCATAGATGCTCCTGAATTCTCACTAGATTGCCTTCTCATTTTACCTTCACCATGTAAATTTCAATTGTTGTAGCTCTATAAAAGTGATAAAAGGCCATCTAACATGTTTTATTATCATGAAAATATTTGATTCAAGTTATGAAGGAGATATGAAGGCTAACAAAACAAAAATATAACATGTAAAGACAATGGACTGTTTGAACAAGCCTCATAACTCACAAGGACAAAATGCAATCATGCGACTAATGTTGAATAATTATTCAAGGCATTAGGTTGACCCCTTTATAGGTTTTGGACTAGAAAGTGGTCAATATTTGATAATGACCCATTTTTAAGGATATATAACCAATCAATATCATCTCATGTTAAACTTCTATGGAAGGATTTTAATAATAAGCATCCATCTTTAGTCCAATGATCAAAGGAGTTTACACATTATTTCAAGTGATTAGTAGAGTCTTTTTTACCATCAAATGAAGTTGACACAGGCATTAAAAAATTGGTAAGATAAGGATGTTTAAAAACAGATTGTGTAGGGTTGATCTTATTGATATTATCATTATAGGTAACATCATGTGAAAGTATTTGTAATTTAAGTGTCATCATTTATTTTTGAATATCTCTTATAGTAGTCATCATACATACTATGTCAGTAGGAGAAACTTTTGGAGATTTTTAAGATGTACTCATAGGTTTTAATTTACCATCTATATGAAACATAAGAATGATGTCCCCTTCATATCTATCATTTCACTCTAATTTAGGATTATGACATGTTTGAAAAGTATTGTGTAAAGGAGAATCAATTTTACATGATGATTCAAGAGAAGTTATTATATCATTTTGTATGTCATGAAGGGTGATACAACTATCAAAGTGTACTTTAATTATTTTCATCTACAATTGGACCATGCTTTTGAGAAGAAAATGTAAAAGAGGGAAGAAGAGGAATGTTATCTATTTTGCTTGAAATATCATTATAGGTAATAAAAATGCAAGTAGGATACAAGATGTACTTTCATTATTTTCATATATAATTATAACATGCTTTTAAGAAGAAAATGTAAAAGAGGGAAGAAGAGGAATGTTCTCTATTTTTCTTGAAACATCATTATAGGTAATAAAAATGCAATTTTCACTTTCATTTTTGAAATCAATAGAGAAAGGGATAGAAGATGTAATATCATTTCCTAATATAGATACATCATGACCATATGAGAAAGGAACATTAGTATAACTAGAATTTGAATCTTGAGTTACATTATTGATACTTGGATTAGGTAATTATTTCATTAATAAAATTTTAACAAAGATGTTTGTTTTTTGTTTATCTTGAATTGGAAGAATTGTAGAAGAACATGTATCTACACTATTGTGAATAATATTATCATTTTCATCTTTCCAACCTAAAAGGATAGGGAGAGTAGTACATGCATTTATATCATTGACATATATAAATAGAAAATTATTTTCACTATTTGAATTTACATGAACTAAAGGACTAGAAGCTTTAACTTGAGTAACATTTTCAGTATTATGAAAATAAGGTAAAAATTCATTCTTTATAACAAGCTAATGATTGAATAAAGAAGATGTACATTCAACTGTTGGTTCATATTTATAATTCTTTATGTATGATGGATTATTATTTTAAACATTTGGAATAATGTTTTCATACATGTTAATTTTATATCATTTAATGTTATTCAATACACTAAATGATGGTATGCTTGATGTTTCTTCAAGCACCTCATAATTAGATTTGAAGATACATGATGTAGGATAAATAGGAGAACTAGGATCTTAATGACCCTCTTATAAATATGTGGAATCACAATCATAATCATAATGGTAATCATAAATCATGATATCATTTTTACCATATTCATCAATATTTTTATTTTCAATATTGGTATTTTCATTAGTGTAATTGTAAGGAGTAGCTATAAAGGAAGACTATGTATTGCAATTTTGTTGAGCCATAAGACCATCATAATTAATGTATTGATCATAAAAAATATTGAATAAATGATCTAAAATATGATGCTTATTTAGGTTTTTAGCACAAGTATGCATTTTAAGGGTTGTAAACCTAAACATACCCAAGATAAAAATATACAAGGCCTAGTGATGTAGGAGCATCACTCCTAGTTTTTAAATTTTCTTTTGTTATTATAAATTTTGGATTTATTATTTTGTTTTAGGGGTATTATAGGTATGAAAATTAACTTTATAATTATATCCAAGTGTTTTGAGTAGGTTAGGTTTCTTATAATTTGAATTTGGCACTTTCTCACCAAAATTCAAATTCAAAATTTTGAATTATTCTCTTTAGTTTAGGATACTTTTACAAAATTCTAGTGTCCGATAATGATTATTTTTGGTTTTTTAAGTGTCTATAGGGTATTCATGTGACTTATAGTGTTTATATCACCTTGGATCACATCATTTATCATGTTGGTCAATGGTCTAATTTAAATAAATGCATCTTAAGTCCATTCAAGACCTATGTTGGATTAATCTTGGATAGTTAAAGACTTTATGGGAATATATATTGATTTTTAAAAGATTGAAAATAATAATAATATAGGAAGGAATAAGTGTTTGAATCTTAAAAAATAAGAGATAGGGGTGTCAGTTTCAAGAAAGAAGATAGTCCTAAGGATTATGTGTAAATTCATAAAGAATGATAAATTTTAAATACTAAAGATCATGATTTTAAGGTTTTAGTGTTATAAATTAAATATTAATGAGTTTAATGATATTAATATTATTTAATATTTATATGTATTGAGATAAATTCAATCATATTTAGTCAGAATAGGGAAAGAAGACTAGTTTGCATACATTCTATGTATTTTTAACAATTTTGAGTTCAAAAAGACAAATATTGCCTTCGTTTGGATTGATAGTGTATTTTAAAGGTATTTAATAAGGTTATAAATTAATATTAAGTTGACTGAATACTAAAAAGACACATAAATATTTGAACTCAATTAAATCCTATAGTTCTGCCCACACATGCTTATGCCTTATGTTGGGGCCCCTTTTTCTACCAACTACATGGACCATGCTAGCTAGAACTATCTCAATGTGAGGTAATATTTTATAGTATTTCTCCCATTTTTTAATTTTTCACTAGTTTGAGGAATCCTTGAAATCCCATGCCAGCTAGCAGGAGGTTGCATAACACCATCCTTCAAAGGACATCCCTACAAGAACTTGTATGTGGAAGATTAGGAAGTAAAGGTGTCAAAAGAGTGGAGAAGGTGGGATAAGAACCCCCTACTGATATATTATCCTAAAACATATGTTCATCCAACTTGGGCAATGTAGTGGAGCTGACAAACTAAAAAGCTCTAGTGATAGCTCATCACTTGGTAGGTACCCATCCAACCTGGCAAGGAGATGCCTAGTTGCCTATAAAAGAAGGTTAAAATTTAAAAAAAGAGAGAGTAAAATAAGTTAGAAAATATATATATAAATAGAGAGCCATTAGTATTACACTATAATCTGCATAGGATAGGTTAGGCATTTTGAATGTATCACCCAAGCTCACTTATGATCTGTTGGGCATGAGTAGCGTTAAGGAAGAGCATATGCTTTGATTCTAATCCTAAAAAATTATATGTTAAATTATGAATAAATGAGAATATTTTTTAATAAATTAAGTGCTAATGTTGGTATTATAGTCATGTAGTGTTATGTTTGTGACTTGGTTTTATATATTCAATGTTATAGTCTTACTTTGAATGTACATTTATATAAAAATTTGTCCTTGGTCGATAATGGCATTCTCATGCCAATAGTGACTTTGGCAAACCTAAAATAGACTAATTATAGTAAAATTATTGTTCCAAGTTTCTAAAACCTACACCTTAAGTTTTGTCTTGAATAATGAGCACTTAAACACCAACCTTTCCCATAGCTTGTACCATTAGAGCTCTGGCTAGCTAGATATGAACTTACTCTGTGAGGCTTGTGTCTTTGAAAATGCTCATCCTTATTGTATTTTACCTATAAAATCATATAATTGGTAAGCCACTTTAACCCATATTTCTAGTGATTAAACCCCATTGAAACCCAAGTTATGCCTTGTTGTAACTAGCCCAACAAGGGCCTGGTCCCTTCACTGTTTTGCCTCAGGTGAGTACACAAGGCTTGTGCCTTGTGTGAAACTAATTATAGCGTAATGTTGTGTTAAATTTTGTGTGAAAAACCATAATATTCTCAAACAACTAAATAAATTCTATAATTGACTTGGTTTGATGGCTAAGTGTATAACTAAGTACAAAAGCTAAACTAATGAACTTTTCTATAACACCCTACCATTTGGAGACTTCTTCAGGTGAGTATTGGTATATTTTGAATCTTATGTCAATTAAATAATTTTTTTTAATATCCTTTAGTGTTTTTAAACATTATATATACATTTTAAAACTTAAATGAATCCTTAAATCTTCTTTTTGTTCTTAAAAACCAAATTTTGCTCTCTTTTGGCCTATGTCAAAAACTTGGTGAAGAGGTTTTCATATATAGAGTAAATAATAATTCAAAATTTTTACATGGATGATTATTTTTTAATTATAAACATGAATCAAACACTATTTTTCCATTTTGGCACATGTGGAGTTTGTTAGAGTAAAAACTCAATTTTAGGCGTAGGAGACCTAATTGATAGAGAAAGGGTTGAGGTAGTGTACTTTATTGGATATTTGAATCCTAAAACTTATTAGAATGTTTTAAAAAACTAATGGGTATAGAAAAATATCCTTTTCTTATTTTGAAAACCTGTAAGTTTGATAAACCCTCAAGAAAAATGTCTTTAGAGGGTTACTGGAAAGAGGCCTAAAAGAGTAAAGATCTTCAAAAATAGTATATTTACATTTTTATTTGGAATATTAATTTTTTTTTTTGTTAAAATAAGATATATGGTACTTTAATCTCTAATTTTTTGGCCTAGAAACCTTATACAATTATCAAATTACCTAAAATAGTGTCTGGGGAGGGCTAATAGAGATAAGCCTAAGATGGAAGTATATTTGAAAGTTGTTTGTACTAATCACTTTGCATAAATTTGGTATTATAATAGGTTTTTAACCTAAATTGGATTGAAATAAGGTGTACACTCTTAGATAACAAGAGTGAATTGGTAGTTTTTGGTCAGCTAGCTTGGAGAGTGGTTTTTGTCATATAGCTTGGAGAGTGAGAAGACAAGATGCCACCTAGAAGGAACAAAGCCAATATTCAAACTATATTGAAGGAATTTTAGAACTTAAGTATTGGTTTTTATGCTAATCTTATAAAAATATAATCTACTCAAAGAAGGAGATTCCTAACAAAGGATGAAAGTGATAGAGATGATGAAACTAAAGAGCCAAAAGAGGAAGATGGAGAATTTAGAGACCACGATGAACAAGGTATTGAAAGAATAATAAAGGTATTAATGAAACTAGGGTCCAAACCAAAATTAGAATTTTGTACATATTTAGGAAGTTTGGATGGAGAATAATTTATTGACTATATTACAAAAATAAATAAATACTTTGATTATGAAAGTGTTCCAGAGGAGAACTAGGTGAAGTTTTATCATACAAAGATTAAAGGGCATGCATCTCTTTCATGTGATTCCATCCAAGAATAAATAAAAGTCAAAAATCAAGTCTTAGGACTAGACGATCTCTAATTTGAAGGGAAAATTCTTTCCAAGTGACTATGAAACAAACTTCTTCAAAAGATTGAAGAATTTGAAGAAAAAAGAAATGAGTTTCAAAGAATATACAAAGGAGTTTTACAATCTATTCATTATATCAGGTCATTTAGAGGAGGACAAATAAAAAATTTCTAGATATCTTATAGGACTGAGATGTAATTTTCAAGATGAATTAAGTCTAGTTACCCCTAATACTCTTGAAGAATGCTATCAACTTACATTTAAAGTTGAAGCCAAGCTTAGTAGAAGATAAATACAACATAATAGAGGTAGAGGTAAAAGTTATAGAGGAAGGGGTCATCAAGGAGATATACATACCTCACATAGAAACCATGGATAAGCTATCACTTCAAAAGAATAGTAATCTAATCCTAGAGGTGGATTTAGAGGTAGAAGGCCATATTTCAAAGGTGGATATGCATAAAGAAGAAGAGGATATAGTGGCTTCATAGGTAAGTGCTTCAAGTGTAATAAATTTATAGGACATAGGTTTTGGGATTTTCTAGATGGTCAAAAATTAGGAATTTATAGTTATAAAAATAGAAATTAGGTTGTTCAAGAAACATAAAAGGAGAGCATTAGCTCTCCATCTCATGTGGAAGAATAAGAGGTATGTGAATATTTGCTTATGAGGAGAGTGTTGATCAAGACACCTAGAGATAAGGAATTTGAATGAAGAAATACTCTTTTCAAGACCTCATGCTAGTGTCAAGGTAAATGTTACAAAGTAGTTATTTATTTAGGTAGCATAGATAACTTAGCTTCAGTTGAAATGGTAGATAAACTAATATTGATAATGCTTCCTCATCCAACTCCCTAAAATATTTCATTGCTACAAAAAGGGTCGAAAGTATTGGTTAATGAAAAATGTTGGGTGGACATTAAAATTGGGAGTTATAAAGACAAAGTTGTTTTTGGATTTATGTAAATGGAAGTGTTCCATGTGATACTTTTAAGGCCTTATAAATATGTTAGGAAGACATCACATTATGTAAGGAGAAATGTTTAAACTTTGGAGAAGGATGGTATAAGCCATACCTTACTGCCTATGAAAGAAGAAGATGGTGAACAAAATATTGGTTCAAATGTAATGGTAGTAAGTGAAAAAGAGTTTGTGAGTGTAATTAAAGAATAAGAGATAGGATTTGTATTGGTACTCAAACCTAGAATAGTCATAAAAACAACCAAGGTGAATGAGTTACCTCAAGAAGTGCAAGATGTGCTAAAAAACTATGCTAATATCATAGTAGGTAAAATACCTTGTGAGCTACTACCCATAATAAAAATCAATCATCACATTAAATTCATTCTAGGATAAATATTAACTAATACGGTTGAATATAAGATGACATCACATGAAAAATCTAAGATCAAAAAGCAAGTTCAATAACTTATGGATAAAGAGCTAGTTAAGGAGAGCCTTAGCCCATGTGCAGTGCCAACAATAGTAGTGCCCATGAAATAAATAGATTGGAGGATGTGCAAAAATTCAAAATAAATCAAAAGATCACTATAAAGTACAAGTTTCCTCTTCTAAGGATTAAAGACTTGATGGATTGTTTGAGTGGGTCAAACTATTTCTCCAAGATTGACCTCAAGAGTGGATACTATCAAATCAAAATTAGGCATGGAGATGAATGGAAAACAACATTCCAGACTAATAAAGGGCTATATGAGTGGATTATCATGCCATTTGGCCTCACTAATGCACCTATTATATTCATGAGGATCATGAATGGAGTTATTAATCCATTAATAGATAAGTTTCTTATAGTTTATTTTGATGAAATACTAATTTATAGTCATAACAAAGTGTAATGAGATTACTTCAACAATAAAGTAGAATAGCATAAATAGATCCAAATATGACTGTAATATATCTAAATATATGATAATAAATAAGCCACTTTAATGGGGCAACCTCCACAAGCTTCAATAAGAACAAAATTCACAATATGATCATAAATAATTACCCACAACCTCCTATATATAGTCTAACTAGGCCATGGTTACTCCATAGGCCGACCTACTAATCAAAATAAAGCATAGATAAATGTAAAATAACATCAAAGAGAGATAATTAAGCCAAAATTTGGCTAATAATATCCTCATACATGTGATAGGTTAGGGGTGTAGCACAAAGAAGAGCATATCCATCATTTGCATTTGGTTATGAGAAGGTTAAAAGAGGAGAAGTTACTAATAAATATAAATAAATATGTATTCATCAAGACATAATTATTTTACCTTCAATTTTTGATATATTAAGGAGTTTTAACACTGGATAGGGACAAAGTGAAATCTATAATGGAGTGGCCAACTCCCAAAGCAGATAGAGAGGTAAGAAGTCTTCATGGCCTTGCAAGATTTTACAAAAAAATCATTTAAAATTTTAGTGGAATTTGTGATCCAATCATATATGTTATTAAAGGAGATAATAAAAATTTAATGTGGATTGACATCGCTAAAAGAAACTTTCAATTTTTGAAGAGAAAAATCACTAAATAATCCATCCTAGCACTCCCTAATTTTAACAATCTTCCAAGTGGAATGTGATGCAAGTGGAGTAGCAATTGGGATGTCTTAAGTCAAGAGGGTAGGCCTATAGCATACTTTAGTAAAAAAGTAAATGATACTAAAAATAATTATTCATATTATTATTTGGAGTTATATGTAATGGTGTAGGCCTTGAGGAAGTGGAGACATTATCTAATGCCTAAAGAGTTTGTAATCTTCACAGATAACCATGCTCTAAAATTCATCACTAGTCAACCCAAGCTCAATTAGAGGCATATGAAAGGGATATAATATTTTAAGAATTTTAATTTTACCATAAAAAATAAGAAAGGACAAAGTAATAAGGTGGAATATGCTTTGAGTAAGAGGGATTTGCTAGAAAATAAAGTTCAACTTGAGAGTGTAGGAATTGATCCTCTTAAGGAGTTGTATGACAGTGATGAAGATTTTCAGGAGGCATATAAGTGTTGTAAGAATCCAACCACCTTAAATAAATAAACCTGGTTGGATTAAATGATACAAGATGGCTGATTATTCAAAGGAATATAGTTATGTGTGCCAAAGAGTTTAATGAGTGAGAGATTAACTAAAGAGAAGCATTATTGGAGCATGGCATAACACTTTGGACTTGATAAGATGTTGGACAAAGTTACCAAGAATTAATTTTGGATTAGAATGAAATAAAAGATAAAAAATTATGTATAAATATGCAAGGTTTATCAAATGGATAAGGGTAAAAATCACAAATGTAGGTTGTATCAACCTTTACCAATCCCAAATAGACCATGGGACTCTGTTAGTATGGATCTTGTCATGGGGTTTCCTAGAACTCAAAGAAGCTATGAATTTTTCTTTGTATTAGTGGACATGTTTTCCAAGATGGCATACTTTATACCTCAAAAAACTAAAAATGATCCTACACACATAGGAAATTTATTATATAAGGAAGTTGATAGACCACATGGACTGCTATTAAGAATCATATCTAATAGGGATACCAAACTTATAGGTCACTTTTGGAGGACCTTATGGAATAATCTTGGAAAAAATTGAGTTTTAGTTAAAAATACCACCCTTATATTGATTTTAAAACTAAGGTGGTTAACAGGAGATTATAAAACTTGCTAAGATACCTATCAAAAGATAATCATAAGCAATGGTATTTGGTACTACCATAGGTAGAGTTTATATACAATGATTCTTCCAATAGGAGCATTGGTATGATTAAATTTTAGATAATATATGGAATGAATAAAAGAGGATTATTTGAATTGAGATACTTGAGAAAAATGGAAAAAGGAGTGTTGAAGTAAAGGAGTTTGTTGTAGCCATGCAAGAAGTACATGAACAGGTAAAAAGACAATTAAAGACAAGTGTGGAGAAATACAAGAAGTAATAAAAACTGAAGATAAAAGAGGTTAGATTTGAAATTGGTAACATGGTTTTGGATCATCTAAGGAATAATATGTTTACAAAAGGTGAGTATAATAAACTTAAGATGAAAAAATAGGTCCTTACAAAGTTTTAAAGAAGTTCTCTAACAATGCTTATGAGATAGAGTTACCTAGTAGATTAGGAATCTCTCCCATTTTCAATGTTTCAGAAATTTATTAATTAAAATAAGGTGATGAAAATAAGAAAAAAATAAAAATATAAGGTACATCATTCCAATAATGTGCAATTCATTTGCCAACAAACAAGAAGGAGGAGCCGGAGATCATCTTGGACAATAAGATTGCCAAGAAAATAATAAACAAAGAGCATTTCTAGTATATAGTTAAGTGAAAACATAATAATCATTAATATTAAACATGGATTATAGAAAAATAGATCAATAATCATGGGAATACTATTGTATACCTCACAAACAACATTTCATGAGTCCATTTTTCTGCCCCTTGGGAGTATGATGTAGGAATATCACTCCTAGTTTTTCAATTTGGTTTTGTTCTTATCAATTTTTGATTAATTAGTTTTTAAGGGGTATTATATATATTAAAATTAATTTTAAAATAATATCTAAGTTTTTTTAGTAGGTTAGGTCACTTAGAATTTTAATTTGGCACTTTCTTGACAAAAGTCAAATTCAAAATTTTGAATTGTTCTCTTTAGTTTAGGAGACTTTCACAAAATTATAGTGTTTGATAATGATGGATTTTGTTTTTTAAGTGTATATATCGTATTCATGTGACTTATATTTTTCATATCACCTTGGATCACATAATTTTTCATGTTTTTCAATGGTCTAGTTTAAACAAATGCATCTTAAGTTCATTTAAGACCTACATTGGATTAATCTTGGACAATTAGAGAATTTATAGGAATATATATTGCTTTGTAAAATATGTAAATAAATAATAATATAGTAATTAATAAAAATTTTAAGCTCCAAGAATGAGAGAGAGGGGTGTCAATTACAATAAAGAAGACAGTCACAATGATTCTATGCAAATTCATAAAGAATGATAAATTTTGAATACTAAAGATCAAGATTTGAAGGTGTTTGTGTTATAAATTAAATAATAATGAGTTTAATTATATTATTATTTAATATTTTGATTTATTTATATAAATTCAATCATATTTAGATAGAATAGGGAAAGAAGACCGGTTTGCATACATTTTATGTATTTCCAATAGTTTTGAGTTCAAAAAGACAATTCTTGCCTTTATCTAGATTGATATCATATTTGAAAAGGTATTAAATAAGGTTATAAATGAATATTAAGTTTATTTAAGACTATAAAAACATAAGAAAGATTCAAACTCAATCAAATTCTATAGTTTTGCCCACACAGGCTTGTACCCTATGATTTGGAGACTTCTTCAGGTGAGTATTAGTAGTTTTTGAATATTATATCAATTAAAAAATGATTTTTTATATACTTTAGTGTTTATAAACATTTAAAATATATTTTAAAACTTAAACCAATATTTAAAACCAACTTTTGTTCTCTCTCAACCTGTGTCAAAGACTTAGAGAAAATTTTTGGCCATTTCATGGTTTTGATATATAGATAGTGAATCAAACTTCAAAATTTGACATGGAATATGGGTTTTTCATTATAAAGTTGAATAAAAAACTAATTTTAAATTTTGGCATATGTGGAAATTGTTAGAGAAAAAACTTAGTTTTAGGCCTAAGAGACCTAATTGATAGAGAAAGGATTGAGTTAGTGTACTTTATTGGAGATTTGGATCCTAAAACTTAATAGTGTTTTAAAACCTTAATGGGTATCTAAAAATATTATTTTTTTGTTTTTAAAATCTATAAATCTGAAAACCCCTCAAGAAAAGTGCCTTCAAAGGGCTACTAGAAAGAGGCCTAAAAGAGTAAAGATATTTCAAAATTTTATATATCCCTTTTGAGTTGGTATATTAAATTTTGTTTATTTTTAAATAAATATATAGGGTACTTGAATCCTTAATTGGTTACCTGAAAACCTTTTACAATTGACAAATCACCAAAAATAGTGATTTGAGAGGGCTAGTAGAGATAAACCTAAGATGGTAAGCATGTTTAAAAGTTGTTTGTACTAATCACTCTGCATCACCTAGGGAAAAAAGTTAACAAACATCACTTAAAATATGCCCATGCAAGGAAAATCAAATCTAAAAATATAAATACAAAATATAAAAAAATTGTAGGAGGAAACCCTAAAGCACGCTAAGATTTGGTTCAATTAAACTTAGAGGATGAGTTCACCATAATTTTTTATTCTAAATGGTTATTTCATATGAACACACTATATAAATAAAAATTTTGAGTGCAACAAAGTAATATTCAAATCTAGTTAATAAATGATAGTTTATTAGATAAGGCACAACACTTGTTGAAGGTTTTACAAATGGGGTAGTAAGTTAAGTGGGCTTAACCTTGGAGGGAAATATATGGTTAAGCATGCTTGAGTTGGAGTATTAATAGGATGGGTGACCTCTTAGGAAGTCCCAATGCTTCACCCCTATGAACATCACCTAGATGTAATGAGTACTAAGTGGACCATTCATTCTCATGAGAGATGGGTTCATGTGAACCACTACTCATGAAACATGGTCAAGGAATTTAACTCAAAAAACTACAGTTGAGTCTTGATAAAAATATAATAATTTGACTCACTATGGAAAATACATCCTAATTATCAATTTAACCTATTCAATAATTTTTAATAAATATAATAACTACACAATCAAGGGTTAAAAAGAACATATCTTATTTGTCATGTTATTCTAGGTTATTATGATGATTCAAGTTCATATTAGTGCTCAAGTCAACTCTATGTTTCATTTAATCCAAATTTTTTGTGTCAACCTTGGGACATTTATGTCAATGTAGATGTCTAAATATCTACAAAGGTGTCTAAATCTAAATATGTATTGTAGGTGACTGTGTATTTTCATAAAGATGTTCTTAGATCTATATTCCTATTTTAATTCTAGATAATGATTGGATCATGTGAAAAATAATGTCAATAATCAAAACCCTATATTTTTTCTCTTTAACTACCCATTACTCACTAAAAATGGGTTAGCGCTTGAGTTGAGATAACCCTAACAACCCTATTATTGCTAAGTGCTACGTACATAGCTATATACTCTAAGGGTCTCATAATCACATTAGTTTTACCTCTGATTGGTGTGTGTGTGTAATGGTGATTATGAAAATATATGCTCTTTCTCCTATTGAAACCCTTGGTACAAGTAATAAAAGTTAAATTTGACCTTTTTTAATACTTTAGATTGTAGTAATATGTAATTTAGTACAATTTATATTCAGTAGCTTTTGAATGAAATATATGTTAATTGAGAGGCTTTCTTGGTAATCAAATATTATTCCCTAGTCTTCAAAATAAGAAGCCTTTTGAATTTGAATTAAGACCAAGTCACATATAAAATACGACAATATAAATTACATATAGACTCCACAAATGGTCATAAGGTAAACAGTACAGAAATAGAGAAAAGGATAAGCCAAGACACTTCGATTTACCCTTGGATACTTGCTTCAATGAAAGTGGCTTAAGGTTAATGGTAGTGTCCAAGATCTCAAAACACATTAAAAACATCAAAAACTTAGAGATACCCACCATAAGATGGATAGAGTATAGTAAAATTAATATAAATAAAAAAAATAGATAAAGTAATAAAAGGACATGGAACCTAAGCGACTCATGTAAGACCACACCACCAACTACTCAATATTCCAATAAAAGGGATATATATCTAAAACTAAGAAAAAAAAACATTATAAAAGAAGCTTATACCAAATATGGGTATATATACTTGGTATATTCCACAAGTTACACTAGGACATGTCAACATTGTAGGACAAGTGCACAATGCATTCTTGTCTAGGTAGTGTAGACTTGTCAAAAGATACAAAATGAAGATACAAATATATAGATAGAAAATAGGGACTAGAAAGATAGAATGAAAAAATACAAAATAATGGCATACATATAATTGAAGAAGACAACAAGAGAAATAATAAAAGTATGTATTAGTGAGTCATTCATTCATCAACAATGATCCAAATAAACATAGTTGTGTAAAAGTTATATTTAGTTTAATCTTGTACTAAATTTGGGTGTCTAAATTTACTTCCCCTTTATTATAGTGATGTAATAAAGTGAAGCTACTAGAGTAAAGGATAAATAAAAATTATTGAGGGTGGAAATACACTTTGTCTTTATAGGTGGTGCTGAGTGTCTTGGGTGACTAGTTAATCCAACTAGAGAAAGAAGACTTTCAATTATTTCTCTTCTAGTTATGGAAAACATGCAATTTTGAAAGTGGTAAGAGGTTGAGTTGGTAAGTCATTCAGTGTCACTAAAACATAACTATATTATCTTTCAAGGTGATGCCAAGAGTGATTAAACCTTGAGAGTGAAGATTATGATTTGAATAATAGATATGATTTCACTTATAGGGAGTGCTCTAAAGCGTGTAAAAGTGTTAATCACAGAGTGTTACTAAACTAAAATGGAAAAAGAAAAAATGGAACCACTATAGCTTCTTTAAAGTGAAAAGAAGGAACTGATATAGGTTTGATTAAGTGTAGCCAAGTCATGAAGCATTACTAAGTTCAAACATTTGCCCACTTGTAAAAGATGAATCACACTACTGCAAATAGCTATAGATTCAAACCATAAACTTGTGAAATTGATTTATTTGAAAAATTTTAGTATTTTCCATTTTGATATTTTGTAAAAGGGAGAACATGAACCAGGTTCTTTCCCCTTGAAACTTTGTATTATTATTTTATAATATAACAAAAGGAGAAAGTAAGCCAACTTCATACCCCTTAAAAATTGTATTGTGTTTCTCTTGTATTGAGTATGTTTATTTTTTTAGACAAGAATGATTATGTAAAAAGGGAGGTAGAATTTTACTTTATTACATCTTTTTATTTTTAGTAATTATCATCTTATGTACAAAGATAAAAAATTTCTTTGCATATATCTATGTTGATATGTTACCCCCATTTTAAGGTGAGGAGGAAGTAATGAGGAATGTGCTTTGAAAGGAGATAGTAACATACCAAAACATTTTTAGAATAGTAATATTTTATTATATATAAGTTTTAGCATAGTAAAAATATATAAAAAATGAAATGGTGTGGAATATGACATTGCAAGTTTCTAGTGAATCTTATGGTTTTCAATTTGAATGAATATCATGAAAGATATCACAATTTAAATTTGAATATTGAGCAATTAGGAGCATGCTTTGTCAGCTTTAGTGTACCTTAGGTTAATTTTTTTATTTGTAATAGATATAATTTTAAAAAATATTACTAGTTATTTTAATTTTAACCTAATAGTAAAAAATGAAAAAAATTGATTAATATAGTAAAAAATGCCTTAGAAGAGGCCCCTTTTTCTGATGTGGTTTGAACAATTTTGGGCCTCAGGTGAGTAACGAATCCCTTATCATTATTATTTTTTAATTTTAGAATTTTTAATTTTTATGATTTTTAAATGCTTTCACATCATTGTCAGTTCATAGTTGGCCCTATTCATTTGGATGCATATTTATCCATGAAAGGGTCCAAATATTATGACATTGCCTACACTACAATATGATATACATAGACTTGTCTAATTTAAAATGTAACCTTGAATTCTTATTTGTATATGGATAAATGCTCTAATAGTTTATGTTTAGAATGTAATGTTTATGGCTATAGAGAGACCCAAGAGCATCATAATTTCATAAGGGCCATGTTATGGAGATAAAGATGGAATTTCTCCTATCAGATTCTGAGATGATGATGGAGAGGGATAGATTAGGATATTTGGGACATCTAAACTTGATGCCATATAATGTGCATATGATGGTTTCACTCATAAAGGTGGGATTCCAATACCTATATGACTATTACACTAGAGAATGTTTAGCACCTTTTATGGTTACCTATATCTAGTGTGTGAGTAGTCATAGAGACCATAGTGAATATAATAAATTCCCATTAGTATTTCATAGGGAATGATAGGGGTGATAGGTATGGTTCTGGAGAGTATAACATATTGTTATCTCAGATCATTGTTTGTGTAGTTCCATGATTGCATAGGTTCTTATGTGGGTTTTTGGCTACTTTTATTATTGTTGATGGAGGTGGTGTTATAATTTTATATTGTATTGTTAATTTTGTTCATAATATATAAGAGCATGGGATTAGATATTATTGGGGGTGAATGATGCTATCCAATTTGTACAAGTATTTAAAAAGATTCACTTGGGAGGGGTGTGCCAGAGGTGTGGGACCAACCACATTAATTCACTATTAGGCACATGAGCATATTGTAGTTATTAGACTAGTTGGGATTCCCCTTAAAAGTTGGGCCCGCCCTAGGATGTATGCATGGAGATGGAATATTACTAGTTAAGTGACTCAGTACTACATTATGGATTACTAGTGTATGTTGGATTAGTTGACATCAAATGATATTATGTGGTAACCCTTTTGAGGATTTGAGGTTTGGGATGAGGATGTCATGGAGTTATGATGGATTATAATTATTTATTAGAGACATAATAATTTTCTTATAATATATGATCATTTTCAGTTTGTGTTACATGTCAATTTAGGATTGAGTAGGGAGTGCCCTAACACTTGTGATATGGTCATGATCAGTGGGATCCCCTATAAGAGCAAGGGAATGAGATAATCCTATAGAAGTGGAGTTAGCTCCTTTAATAATGAATAAGAGAGAGTATTTTTTGGAGATTAGAGATGTAGATGATGTATGTTGCATCAATAGATATACATTATGGTGGTAATAACACAAGGGGGCACATTTGTTTCTTGTGGTAGTTTTTATGGCCTAAATAACAACTTCATGATCAACCTTAGCAGTGATAGGTACATGAGGTATAGATAGTTATAGTATATTATTATGATATATTATGATAAAATGATCATAAATATGATAGTTTAGTGTTTTAATTTTTATATAGGTGATGAAAATTATTGGCTATTGATTATATATGTTACCTTCATGTGCTCACTAGGCATATACTAGAGAATGTTATCCCTGAAGGACTAATGATGAGAAAATGTGGTAGGGACACATGCTCTATTATTTGATAGGATTGCCATAGTTACTATGGTATATGTATAGGTAGATGGTAGAGTGGAAGAGATCTAGGTGGAGTGAGATGCTCTAGTGATTGAGTGAGATCAGTTACAAGCAAAGTTATCTTGACATCATATTCCTCCACCTGTAGTCAATTTAACATTGAGTCAAAACATATTTTTAGAGAATGTTTGACTACATGGTGAGTATACAAAATTGAGAGAGAGAGATTAGTGGGATATGAGGCTCAAAGTAGATCATGGTCTAGGTCACATAGTGCAATGTGTGCTTTGACATCTTAAGATCTTTTGGGCAATGATAACGATGTAGATGTATATTATGCTTGATAGTTAGCAGACAAAGTCCAATTATTGATTGATGTTATTTTAGTACTTGAATATGTATAAATTTATTTATGATTTTTATATGATGTGGAAATTTTGACTTAAATTATGTGGAAATTTTTATTTTTATTTTTATTTAATTTAATGTATTTTTTAATCTTTGTAATGATGTGGAATGTGAAATTGCCAACTAGGTGGATATAAAAAAGCATCATATGGATATACTATTTTAGTATATGTGTTTGTATTATCTAATTTAACATTATTTTGGTCTTGTTATTTATTATGTTCTATTTGTAATTGAATTGGTTTGTGAACACATGCTTGGGTGGGTTCTTTAGTTAAATTTTTTGATACTTCTTGCAGGGAGATATTATTAAAAATAGGATTAGTATGAACACTTATTTTTTTGATATAATTTTGAGATTGAAAAGTACATTTTTGATTGTTTAGATTTTGATAATATGTTTGAATTATTTTATGATTTTTCTAAAATAAAATTAGTCCTTTATTATAAATTTCATTGACATTTTCTTTGAGTGCATAGAGATCATTATCATGATGTCCATTAATTCCATGGAAATTACAAAATGGTTACCTTTAATATTATCCAAATGATGTGGAGGATGGTAATAGTTAAGGTGTAAAGTATGAAACTTTTTACCCAATACTATAGGTAACATATAATGTGGACATTCGTTAGGAGTAAAAATTATGGGTTGTGATTTTCTTATATGTGCATGAGATTTGTAATTAGTTACTTTATAATTTTTGTGTTTACCTTTGTGTAACACTTTGACTTGATTTGATTTAGATTCAACATGATGAAAAAAATAAATGTGATATTTAATTAAAGGTTATTTTTAATTAAGTGGTATTGATTGGGTATTATCTTTAAATAATTTAATATCCCCTTCTATATGAATGGAAATGGTAACAAGACCCAATTCGTCTTATAATGCTAAGGCCTCAAAACAAAGAGCTATAAATGATTCACAAGTTTTATAAAGTAGCTTATATTTTAATAGATGAATAAGACCTTGACAAAATATGTATTGTACTTCTAGATCTTTGGGTTGGTAAATTAATTGATACATGGTAGTTTAAATAATAAAATATAATCTCAAACTTACTCATTTTGACCTTGGTGCAAAGAGGGTACCTTTTCAAAAGTAACATTAGGTCCATTATTACAAATACATCTAATTAAAAATGATTCTTTTAGCTCAAGATAAATGGATAAGGATCCACGAGGAAGGGACTCAAACCAATAAAGTACACACTATTTTAAGGTTTTAGAGAATAATTGTAATAATAAATGGCTACCATTATACCCACTCATGGAGTCATGAAAGGATTTAAGGTGCAAATAAGGATAACCATTTCCATAAAATATGGTAAGTATGGAAGGTTGGAAGTTATGAGGTAATGGAGAATATAGAATATTATGCACATAGGGTTACCAACAATGGCATTAGAATGCACCCAAGCGTGGTATGATTTATTTTCTAAGGATAAATGATGTAATTATTATTGTAAAGTAATTATGTCATGCATTAATTAAATGATATATTTGGAAGGGTTTTTAATATTTTTAAGAGGATCATTTAAGGGTTGAATGACATTGTTAATTTTAGCCATAGGTATATTATTTAAAATGGGAGAAGTATGCCTAGGAAGGACCTATTATATATAAATGGTTGGTGTTGGACATGCAATAGTTTTTTTTATTTTTAGGTAGTGGGATGAGGTAAAATAGGATATGTAACATGGGGATTTTTAATATCTCCTTTGACATGCCTAGTTTTGGTAGGTAAGAAGGGAATTATCATGACCAATGCTATGCATGTTCTCATAATTGAAAAAAGAAGGTGGACAAGTCTCTAAATTAGGGAGAGGAAGTGTAATCTCATAATCACTATAGACATATTCATGATCATAACAATACTCATTATAGTGGTGACTTTGATTATGGATAATAAGAGAAAGAGAATAACTAATCTTGGTTTCCACTATGGGTGGTAAGATAGGAGAGCTAAGACATGTATGGATGATAACTATAGTAAGATAATAAGAGGTAGTATCTTCACTAATAGGGTTGGATTGATCCTTGTGATAAGAGGGTAAAGGCTTTTTTTTGAAGTGGAAATCATCCTTTGGTAAACATAAGGTGTCTGAAGGTGTTTTTTAAGAACATATATTACAAAGGGTTTATGAAATCATAAGAGAAGGGTTAGGTGTACAAGAATAAAGTTTATCTTATTTATAACTTGGAGATTCTTTTTTCTCTAAAATGGATTCTATATAAGGAAGTAAGGAAGAGATATGAGGATAAACTATGGTCATATCAATAGAGGATACCAAAGTAGGAGCTATAGAGGAAACCATGGGTTCAACCAAAGATGGTTCCATATGAGAATATAATATGGAATCAATAGACTTGAGTAAACAAGACTCCAAAGGAGACTTCTGAGATGTAACTAAAGGGTGTTCTATAGGATAACCCAAGGATAAATCTATAGGAAATATCAAAGAAGGGTCCATAGAGTAATCACTGATTATGACAAAAGAGGGTTATATAGGATAACCAAAGGATTAATCTATGGATGTGGGTAAATAGGAACCAATAGAAAAATCTAAAAGAATATCTAAGGGATAAACTAAAGATGATTCCAAGGTGGAATCCAAAGAGAGTTCTAGAGACAAATCTAAGGAGGATTTTAAGGGAGAATCTACAAATGTTTATAAATGGGGGTTTAGAAAGATAATAAGAGGTTTATATATGATAAGATCAATAAATATATCAAAGAGATGAGTTTAAGAGGATACTATAGGTTCCCAAGGGTTAATCATATCATCTTAAAAATCACATTCTTGTTGAAGCTCAAACTCATCATCATCAATAACTTTTTATTTGTTTCTATTTGTCATTTAAACTTAATCATAATAAAATGGAATGTAAATATAGTGTCTATCCATGATGTTATGAAAATGATTGTAAATACAAAGAAAGTTCTTAAAATCAACAAGTTATTTGCCATATACAAGGTAATCTAGTGATTTAGGCACATAATGTAAGGAAAAAAAAGGTATAATAAGTTTTCTAAAAAAGGGTATTGAATGATTTGTCAGATCTCCAAGATACTTACTCATCCATTGGAGAGTGTCAACCCAATGTTTTAGATCACTAACAAAGGATTTAGAACCATAACTATATCCCACTAAACCTCATTTTAAGGGTAAGTTGAGATTAACTTCTTGGGACTAACCACTTACTAGTGCACTACATAATAAAATGAGTGGTATAGCTTTGTAGTTGATGTAAACAAGGGGATCTGAATCATTTTCTAAATACCTTGAGGTATGTGGAAACTAAAGTCCATAACTAGCTCTATACAATGGTTATGAGTATTGAGGCAAACCCCTCACACCATGATATTTATAAATAGAACACCATGTACTTCATAATGATAATATCTAAGAAATTATAAAATGTTGGAACACAGTCTCTAAAAAAATTAAATAAAAATAAAAATAAAGGTGAAATATTTTTTGTGCAAGAAATCGACAACTTTATTAAATAAAAAATTAACTAAAAGACTAGACCACAAAAAAATCAAGTAGATAAACAAGTTGTATTCTATTTTAAAAAATTAATTGTGAATTAAGAGAGATTTATAAAGTATTTTAAAAAATTGAAATAGGTGTTTGTATAAATTTTTTAAATAAACAAAACCCATAAATTAATTTTAGAATAGATTTACTAATTGCAATTATGCTAATATTTACTAAAAATAGTGAATCATTATTTTTGAAAAAAACAAGATTTTTTTTGTAAATCCAAAAGAGTTTTTTATTTAAATATACATAAAAATAATTATAAAAACTTTTCTATTTTGTTAATTTGAGCTATTTTAAAATAGTTTTGAGAAAAATAAATTATAGTGATTTCAAATGAATTGTGACAAAAAAGTAGAAAACCTAAATTTATAGGAAAAATATTGATGCTTTGGAAAAATGAGTCAGTATTTTATAGAAAAATAAAAAATAAACAAAATTTTTAAATTTATTGATTAAAATATTTATTGATTTTTAGTTATGCTAGTATTTACCAAAAATAATAAATTACTATTTGTGGAAAAAACATACGATAATTTACTGAGGAAATATAGGTTTTTACATATTTATTGATGAGAAATAAAACTTACTTTATGTTTCAAAATATACCTAATTTTGATTCAAATTATTCTTAAAACCCTACTAAGGAGATAAGGTTTGGACAATGTTTGACAATATGCGGTTTCACCGAAATGTTTATTCTATTTGAATTTAATAAAGCAACATGAATAGAAATAAACTATTGAAAATTAATGTAAAAAAACATATAATAAGGTAAAATACAATAAATTCAATGCCAAAAGGTTAGAGTGAGATAATAATAATAATATTTAACAAGGGAAAGTGAGTACTTAGCTCATTTTGGTTTATTCATTGAATACATAGGTTGTTTCCAAATCAAAAACTAAATAAAGTAATCCTATGATCATATCACTACCAAAAAAAGAGATTAAATTATATAGGGACAAGTGAATAGTAGGTGGACATGGCCATAGTGCATCATTTTCCTCTCTTACACTATTTTTTGTGTTTACTATGTGCCTAATTTAAAAGACTAAGTTTGTTCACCTTTGGGTGTACTTGTCATGTTTGTGTATAGAGCTTGGTTGGGTATGTGGAAGACTAAGAAATTATAACCCTAACTCTTGAACATACACTAAATGGATGTTAAATTCAAAAATAGGGATGTAGGGAAATGGGAATAGTTGAGTTGGCCTTATAAACATATGTGTAATTGAGCTCTACCTACAAGTCCAAGTTGACCTCAGGCCAATGTAATTATTCCTCCTAGTTATTTGTGTGTAATCATGGATGAAAGACTAGACTATCTTTTGCATATGAATACCCTTGGTAAAAATAATTAAAATTATATATTCAACCTTAGAATCTATAAACAAATCAATTATTTAATATATATAGAACTTTTTATATCTTTTTAAACATTGAGAGTATGTGAATCTTCCTTTTGCAATACATTTTATTATATAGACATTTATATTATAATTTAGGGGATCATTAGTGCATAAATGGTTAGACTCAAAATTAAAATGGTTGTAAAAAGGACCATTAATGACATAGAAACTTATAAGACTATAAATTACATTAGGACATGTCTATGCTATAAGATAGGTACATAATGCACTCATATCCAAGCAGTGCATACTTTTCAAAAAGACAAAAAATGAAGATAAAAATATATAAACATAAAATAGGGACTCTAAAAACATAATAAAATAATATATAATAATTATATACATATACTTTGAGAAGACAATAAGAAAAAGTAGAACATACATGCCAATGAGACATTCTTTTGTCAACAATGATCTAGATAAAGTAGTTATGTAAAATTGTGTATTTAGTTTAATATTTTGCCAAATTTAGGTGTATACAATACCTCAAAAAACTAATGTCACAGGTGTGGTTTCAAATTAAATAATACAAAAGTGTTCATCATATATATAACCTTTGATTCTTAACCCCCTCATAGATGGTAAGAAATGCACTAGTGTTGAGAGTGAATCCTTTTGTGAAGCTAATATATGTAACATGAGACTTCTCTAATATCTTGGGTATGTTAAAAAAACACTTGGGTAATCTTACTAGGAATCAATGTTGCATGGGATCCATTGAGATGCTAGTAACATTTCAGTGAAAAACTTATTCTGTTATATTTCACATTGACCTTAGCTTTGAGCAATGTAATGAAAATCTAGGAAGATCATGGATGAGAGTAATGGGGGAACATTGAGTAAAGATAATGACCATGTAAAATTTTAGCATAAAAGTGCAATGGTTACAATTTCAAAAAGGAAAAATATATAGAGAAAGAACATACAAAATAATTTATGTCTTCAGTTATCATTCCAACAAATATAGCTTGTACCATCACATGGAAGGTGCATGATAAAACACATATAAAAAATTAAAACAACTAATAAATTTCAATACCATAATATGGGTAAGTTGGTTATATGTATAGTGATACAAAATAATATAATAGTGACATATCAAAATTTCAAGAAACATTAAAGAAATTATTTATCTACAATGATGATTATATATGACTATGATTCTAATCATGCATAAGATTGGTATGATATTTTATATGATATGGGATATACATAGAGGCATCCAATTTATGAGTGTAGAAACATAAATTAAAATTTAATAGAAAACACTACACTTGTGACTACCTTTTTTACACACTTAGCCCATGCCTCATTCCAAGGCTTTTTTATCACTTTCATTCATTTTTCATGCTGAGGACCCATTCTTATAAGCAAAATAATGACCCAAAAATCTCCTTATACATAATTAAAAGTATTTTAGACTCACACATATGCTATTAATGGCACTCATATCAGTTTTTTATTCTTCATGGATAACAATATGCTAATTGGACAATATCATACTATTCTCTTGTCAAGTTCCACCACTCTTATCCTTCCAACAAATAATGACTAATTTTCAAAGTTAAAATTAATTTAATGGGTCACACTTCAAGTTTATCAAGCCCCAAAAAAAATAATTCCAAAAATATGACTATAAATCCATATTTCAAACTATTGTTCACATAAGATGCTTTCACACTAAAAAACATCAAAATTTGAATTGTACATTGAGAGAAAATTCCATATTTATGTCAATTATGGTTAGTAGAACTAAGCTAGATTTTGAATACACTTTCAAAGTCATATTTCACTTAATCACACCATTATTTCACTTGTATTGAACATTTTACACCAGTCTTTCACACACACACACACACACACACACACACACACCACTGTAGCATGAGAGAACTACATGGAGTTTGATCCCTCTTTGGAGTATTTGTATGCATGCAACACTTGATACATGGAGTGTTTAGTTCAAAAACAAATTCAAATTCTAACCCATTTTGACCCTATGATTTCATCCATATTCTTTTCATTTAGATAATGTTTCAATTGAAGGAGAAGATACATGGTGGTTTACATAATGGTTAAAAGTTTCTATATAGTATACAAAACACATAGGCAAAGGTGAACCTACCATATAAATATTATATCTTTACTACTTGATATACATTGGCACTCCCTAGGTACAACAACACACTAGTCTCATATCCAATTACATCATTCCTATCTAGAAATCATAAAAAGTCTTGTTTTATATCCACACTTAGTCAACATAGCCTCCCAATCAGTTTTAGTCTATGATACAGTATGCATCTTAGTTTTTTAGTTTAGTTTATTTTCTCCTTAGTAATTTCCTCATTTAACATATTTTCAAATTTAGTAAGTTCCTAATCAATTTGTTTCATTTATTGCATATTTGTAGCATTCTAATTTTATGTAATAATTTATCTAATTAGGGTCTATCATTTACAGTTTCCCAAAATTTGATAAAATAATGAGATCTTTGGATTATATCAAAATCATTTACTATAAAAAACTCTTTATTTTATTAATTATTTTATTCTTATATTTATTTTTCATTTGATTGATTTGATCAATTCTTATAAATCTCTTGGCTCTTGCTAATTTGTTTGGCCTCTTAGCTCTCCTATTTCACCTTTATAGATCTATTTTCAAGGACAATATTGATTATTAAGGGAAAAAATTGATTGCCATTACTATCATCAATTTTTAAATTTTTTATTACACCTATTTTCATGCTAAAATCAAATATGATCACAAAAATCTTTAATATTTCCAATTTATCAATATTTCACTCAGCTTTAGTAAGCACAACAATACTTATTCATGAAAAATGTCCCTTTTCATGTGCTATATTCGTCATGCATGTTATGTACATTTAAAAGTGTACATTTGATGATATGAGGATATAAAATAATTCATTCACATACTTATTCAGTCCCTTACATGATTTTCAAAGTTATAATTCACACATACAATAGGGGCATCTTGCCTACACATGGCCATGACATAATTTATAGTGCATACTTCACATCAACACATGTTGTGGATTGATCAAATCACTCTCCTTTATTATAATTTTGAAACTTTGGTCATCATTAATTTCTATGTTTCTAAGTTTCAAAAACGCAAGAAGTACATGTTTAAAAAAGAATGTCCAAAATCCAAAAACATTCAAGATATTATAAAAATTAAAATCAAGACCTGAGCATGATCAAAAATTTATTCTATATCATTGAAATGTGTTATTTATCTAATTATTAATAGATAAAATACTATTTTTATATCACACATGTATTTCATTAGTATTCATTAGGTTTATTTAGGACACACATATTTTACATGGGCTAAGATGTTTGAATTGCCTCTACCCAATAGTATTGTTAAACTAGGGGCATGTTATCCAAATTATACAATATTTATAGGTGTTACCATTATATCAATCCTATAATGAAGAGATATATAATTATTTAAAATGTATTTCTAACATCTCTATCTTACATTGTGTATATGGATATGTTATTTGTTAGGATTGATCACATTACATATACATGGTGTAGAATATATTTCTTGTTCTATGTTCCATTGATGTTATTAATTGTACATAATATATTATATATTTATTTTCTATTGTGTAAGGCCCTTGGACCTTGTGTGAAAATTTATTGAGCATCTCTATGGAATTTTTTTTGGTATGTGTGACATTTGAACATGTCCTTTGCTTGTATCCCTTATCCCTTTATTTTGTGTAACATTTGAATATGGAATTTATTTAGGATATTATTCATGTCATTTACGTGTGGCCCTTGGGTCTTGTATGTAAAATATTTATATATGTGACATTTTAAAATGTCCCTTGCATGTGCCCCTTGGACTCATTATTTATCATTACATCTGTTGCATTTGTGTACTTGTTGAGATTATTAAATTTGATGAGTGACATGATCCATGTCATGAACTAACTATTGCATATGATACTAATTCTAAATTTTACTAATATGAGATTCATTAACATATTTCTATAGTCATTTCATTATATGTTTCATACATAATTAAAATAATAATACATTTCACATAGACTACATTATTCAATGATTACATCTTACTACACATGATACAATTAACTTTTATTTTGAGATGAGTGATGTCTAAGATACATTCCCTCACCTCAAATTTTCATAAATGAGATAAACCTCTTCCAAACTAAAAATCAATTTTGAATACAAAATATATTTTTAAAGGTTTAGAATGCCTCAAAAATAATCATTAACACAAATTATTTGGGAATATGGCATTCATATACACACATATTTCATGAACAAAGTAATTTTTTTTACAATTTTGTTTGCATGATATAAATTCATGCACAAGATTCAGACAAAATTTACAATTTTAATTTACATACAAGTACATATTCTACACTTATCAATGGGGGCATGATTTAAATTCATGCACACTATGATAATTTTCAAAATTTAAGGGACATGATGCAGATTCATGTCATGCTTTCAATACTACTTGATATTGGTAGGATCATGGATGTTTTATATTATCTTTTGATTATGCATTCAATATCTAAGGAATAAAGTCACAATTAAATCTAAAATCCATATAAAATGGTTAATGTATTTAAAGTGAATAATGTATAAATTTTATGTTTAGTTCCCTCTAGTATTATCACCTTTGAATCCATTATGGATTTCAACTTATTTCATGTCTTTGGGTTACAAATACCAACAACACAAATTGGGGTTGTTAAATCAATAAATGTATCTTCTTTTATATACAAGTTCATTTCAAATTTTAGGGTTCATCACCCTCGAATTCTCTACTGGTTCAATTAAAGAACCAATCTTTCTAAGTATAATTATCTAATGCCTCAAGGGAGTATGATATCCAGGAAAATTTATAATAATATGAATTGATTTAACACATACATGTGTACTCCTTCTTTATTATTTTTTATCTTTTAAAATTCAAGTTACATTTAAATTTTTATTTTCACATATGAACATTAACTACTTTTTATATCATTGTAGGATTTTCCATGGGATTGTTTTATGTTGAATTGAATTAATTATGGAAATTAACCCTAATTATGATAAATAGAATTAAATAAATTAGGGTTATTTAAATGAAATTATAAATAATGTATTAAACATAAAATATTTAAATAAATGAAATGAAACAATTACAAACAAGACTATCTATGCAAATGGAATATGAATTTATCTATTTTATTTATTTGATTGAATATGTTGTCTAGAAGAAATATGAAAACATAAACCACCTTAAAACTAGATATAAGGCTATGAAAGGACAAGAATGAAATTTAGGAATAAAAATGTTTACCACTATTTTCCTTGTTTATATGATTCTATCTTTTTATATAAAGCTAAAAATTAGGGCACAATCATTTATGATAGTTGAAACTAGGTCATGTGCATTGATTTTTCATTCAAAAGTGTGTGGAATACTTGTAGATAAATTATTGAATTTATAAATGATAGTAGGCCATGAAATGATTGAATGACCTAAAAATAGGAAAATGTGGAGTGTAGTTGGGCTAAGCTAACCCCAATCACCCTTATGATGACTAATCATTACCTACATATCCAATACTCCAAGGAGGGAAATCAAACCTAATGTAGTTCTCACACCTAGAGTAATTTATGAAATTATGCTTCTTTTACCATAATAATTAATATAGAATAAAATTGATCAATTGATAATGCATGACTTAGGGTTGTATAAAATAATCTTGTGACTAGGCTGAGGACTACTTGAGATGATTTTAGCATGAATTGGGAAGAATAGGGAAATTTTTCTCAGTTTGCACTTGTGTAAGTAATAATATGCATTTAAATTTCAAAGTGAACCAATCAGTGACTTCAGTGTGCCTTTATATAAATTAAAATGGATGACCACACTCTAGGAAGGCTTAAAACATGAAGGATGAAATTGAGGGTTTAATTTAAAAATCTAACAATTGGTAGGAGAAGGAAAAAAATGTTGGATATGGATAAAAAATTTTACCATTATTGTCCCTATTAAGCATTCCTGTCCCTTAAGAAAAAATGTTGAGTTTGGATATAGGTTAAGGCATACAAATGTATAATGGTATTTTTACTAATCATAACATTTTTATGTGTGATAGATGATAATTTGAAGATAAAAATAGGTCCTCTCTTGTGATTAAGCTAGGATGAAGTGGAAAAATATGTAATAATTAGGTACATAAGTTAATTAATAATAAAATGGATAAAAAATAACATGATCAAGTATTTGTGACCATATTAGGTTGGAACATCTATCCCCTCTTTAGTTTAGAAATGAAATTACTATATTAAAGGAATTTATACCTTAGTGTGTAAGACACATTTTGTATTTGAATTTTTTTGAAATAAAAATTACTAGGGGGATGAATCAGTGTTTAAAAAAATTCTTTCAATTATACCCAATAATTCATGAACTATGAAAGCAACATAGTGATTTAGCAAAGCATAAGGAATTATTCAGACAAGATAATACATATATGAGTGGAAAGCCCTCAAGGGGAAGAAAAACCACTATGATATATGAAAATGGACTATAGTAATATGAAAAAAGACAAAATTCAATTTATAGATAAATCAACTTGGAACACCAACCCCAATAAATTCAAGAACCCACTTGACTAGGCTTTAGCAAGAACCTACTTGCAAGGAAGCACCAACTACCTAAATGACTCAACACCAACTCAGAAACTTAATGAATTTTGATCACCACACGTATTATCTTATATTATGGTCTCATTTAAATACCTCTTTTTTCTCAAATATCCAATATTTTATTTTCTTGTTTTACATATATTCAAATAGTCCTAAACTACATTATATATATACTAGTCTCATGGTCACGCACCACTTAGTTAGCCATACACATTCAAAATATTAGGTAAAACACACAATAAATATTTAAAAATATAATGAACATGTTTCAATCACAACTTGAACCCATTTTTGTATATCATAACTCAATTATGCCTTACTCCTCCTTTAGGTCACATGGAAACCTAAATGCTTTAGTTTATCCTCTTAATGCCAAAAATTGATTTTATTGGTCCCATATGGTTATATAAAAAAATAAAAAAACCATTTAAAAACTTATAAAATGAAATATTATGACCTATTCCATGATTTATTAGACCTATATCCTTCATTCATACCATGAAATCTACTTTAGGATAAACTACCCTATTATGCTTGTGTACCTCAAAAGTTTATCTTGAAATAATGAAGCTTAAACATCATTAACCTAATAAATTATGAAAAAATAAATATTTATAAATATTATCCATGACCTTTGGGTCATCACTAAATTGTTTTAACACTTTCACTCAAGAGATAAAGGCTCAAGAACATCTTTGTAACTCACTTACTCAGAACTACCAATTCTCTTCAAAAACCAATCATGATGAATTAGACCTCCAACGCTTGTGTAGACACATGTAATGATTATAGATGAATAAAAATTGTTCTATGATATCTATATAAAATATTTAGATATAAAATCTATAAGTTATAATGGTAAATATTGGTATTGTAGACCAATTTCTTAACCCTATGTTTCATAGTCCTATCTGAACTAGATAGGCCATTTTGTGAGAAACATTTTCACCATATACACTAACTTCCAAAAATTATTAAAATAATGAACATGAATTAAAATTAATAAATAAATTATTAATGAACTTTGTTTCATCAATATATCATGCACACACCTTCAAATCTATCTCTTCATATATGCCTAGGTTTTACACTAATCACACTATTAGGTATGTCTGTGATTGGCTTACTTAAATGACTAATTTAGAGAATTTTAAGGATATAAAATATAAAAAAAAACATAATATACATGTAAAATTATTATCTATCTTCTTATACCTTCCATTTTATTTTCTTAACCAATTCAACTTTTGAGAGCTATAACTTCTTGACAAATAAGCTTGTATCTATGTATTTTCTCTCTCATTTGACTAACCACCACCACCTGGAGGTACTTAGGAGAGTTGAATACATGATTAAATGTATTATATATTAATTTTAATCCATATTTATCTATTTATAACAAAATATTTTATATTGAGTCCTTATTAGGGTTTTAGGGAGGTTTAACATAAGTTTTGGTGTTAACAATTTTTCATAAAGGACTACCACTTGAATTAAAAAATAATACCTACATATATTATATAGGAAACTTAACCATATATCCTTAACAAATAAAATCCCAATGAAGAGTTTAAACATGACAAAAAATTTCTAAAAGTGATTGTCAGATTTGAGACCTCATTCTATGAGCTCGAGAAGGCCTAAACAATTATTCATGAACTTTTATTTCAAATATTGACCTCAAAATTTGTGATCATGCATAAAAAACTTATATCACCTCTATCCATGCTCAAATTTTCACACTTTCCTTGAAATATGATCTTCATACCTCATTATGCCAAGTAAGATGTAGTAGTATATATCAAACTTACAATCATTGACCTATGTGATGTCATACACATAAACAACCACTATCAACTGATGATCATTTTATATATTTATATATATAATATTATATGTAAATCATCTTTTGGATATTTTTTCCAATAGGTACTTTTCCAATCTAGTGTGCCAAGCTCTAGGATCTTGATTTAGACCATAAAGATCCTTTTTCAATTTACATACATAGTCCTTATTACCTGATAATGGTAAACCCTCAAGTTTCTCATATACACCTCCTCTTCCAAGTTCTCATTTAAAAAATATAAATTAACATGCATCTAATACACCTTAAACCCTTTGAATCTTACATATGCTAGAAACAATCTGAAAGCCTCCAATATTGCTACTAGAGAAAAGGTCTCCTCAAAATATACCCCTTCAACTTGTGCATACCCATTACATACAAATATATCCTTGTTCCTAGTTACTTCTCCATCTTCATTTAACTTGTTCTTAAACACCCATTTTATGCCAATAACATTCTTGTCTTTAGACTTAGGAACTAGTTCCCAAGTCTCATTATTTTCTATTTAGTCTAAATCCTCATTCATAACACATATCCAAAACTTATCTTTGTTGATTCTACAAGGTTCTTAGGTTTTATCTTAGACAATAGAGAAACATTCCCTTAATTTAGGTTAGTTACTAGCTTTGTCCTTGTTTACATACCTGCATCCATGTTGCCAATGATTTATGATTCAGGATGGTCTCTCTTAATCTATCTTGAAGGAACTTTTGAATCTTGCCTTTCCTAAACTTCTTATTATTCCTAATATAACTCTAATGCTTCCTCTTCATTATTGAATTCTAAATTATCTAATGCATCCTTTGATTAAGAGTGTGACTTTTTAGAACTGGTCTCATCAATTTTCACATTGGTGCTTTCCATTATCTTTTCAACCTCTTATTATAGCATCTATAGTTTGGGATTACTGATGAGTACCCCAAGAATATTCCATCATAAAACATTGAATAAAAATTACCTAATTATTCCTCATTTGATTTGATCAAGCATTTACTTCCAAACACTCTAAAGTGTTCCACATTAGTAGGTATGTCTTTACATAGTTTATAAGGAGTTTTATTACCATTATTCCTTATTTGTCTTCTATTCAAAATGTAGACTATAGTACTCACTACCTCTCTCCAATATCTATTAGATAATCTTGATTTATTTAGCTTAGTCCTTACCATTTCTTGAACTATTTTGTTCTTTATTTCTACTACTCCATTCTGCTAAGGTGTCTTAGCTAATGATAATTGTCTCCTTATCCCATGGACCTCATAAAAGTCATTAAATTTATTTGACCAAAATTATCCTCTTATATCATATCCTAGAAAATTTATCTTTCCAATATTTCCATTCTCAATAAGAGCATTAAATGCCTTGAACTTAACAAGATCTTCTAACTTTTCTTTCAAGAATGCTACCCAAAACATTCTTATGTAGTCATCTATGAGTAACATGAAATAACTATCTCCTTTAATGTTTTGGATTCTTCTAGTTCAACATAGATTAGTTTGTATTAACTATAAATGCCTTGTAGTAGAATACTCATTAGACTTGAGCCTCCTTCTAGTTTACTTACCATGTTGAAATGCCTAACAAAGTGTGTTGGCAGGTTTGGTGATTTTAGGCATATTTTTCACAAACTTATTAGAGATTATTTTGACCACTTTATCAAATTTTAGGTGACAAAAACTTATTACATAAACAAAATTCATTCGTATTATTAATAAATCATCTCCCCTTCTTTATCTCATTTACGACATACATATTGTTCTCAGTCCTCTTTGCATTAGTAATTAACTTTTCTGATTTGGCTCTCCTTATATCACACCCTCTATCATGAAAGGTTAGTTTGTTTTCTTGGTTGAAAAATTAAATTAATATAATCAAGATGTGTTTTGATACTTCCACATACAACACATTCTCTATCTTGGTATTTCCATTGTCTAAACTCAAAATACCCTTGCCAACAATGTTGAAAATTATGTTATCTCCAAATATTACTATCCCTATAACATTATTATTTAATGAAATTAAATTGCTCTTATCCCCTGTCATGTGGCTTGAGAAGCCACTATCTATATACCATTTCATTCCTTCATCTTGGATGTGAAAGGTAGTCTGAGGTACCATAGATTCTTCTCCTTTAGTCATTTTCTCCTCCTTCACCTTGTCCATGGGGTCTAACTTCTTGATCCACTTCTTAGTGGTATAACTATATAACATCTTGTCCTTAATAAGATTTATCATATGAATAATCTTTAAATCCCTTATAGTATGTCATATATGATCATAATTATAACATAAAATTCTGATTCTACTTTTGAAGTGATAATTCATCCTATTCCTTCAGGAGGAATTGATTCTAGTATGATGTCTACAATCCATAATTGTATGTCCATATTGATTGCATGAGAAATAATAACCATTGATAGGATTCAAATACCTTGTCTATATAATGTTTAATGATTCACATCTACCTTTGTTCTCTCTTGAAGGAGTCACATTCTTCTTAAATTGTTGATGATCAATTTCAGTCTAATATTTGAGAGTTTATACATAGGTATTTTCTCTATAAATACTATCACTTATTTATAGTTCATTGACCTTTGAGGATTAACTCTTCTTGTTTACCTTTTAGTCTTTTTTGAACCCAAGACCTATATTTTTATGTGGATACTTTTCATTATTTAAAATATCACTAAGGACTTTAGTGCTCTTTTCACATTTTTGATGTGTATTTATTTTGATTATTACTTGATCCAATTCTTCCTTAAAAGACTCCAATTCTATTTTAAACTTGGTGCATTCTTCCTCTTTGGTCTTAATACTTGTAATGACAATATAAATATGAGTTTCCAACTATTTGATGATCTCCTCATGTTCATTTGTGTTGTTAGCTAGTCTCTTTTCAAAGATATTTATTTGTTCCTCATAAATCTTAAGCAATGATCTCAATTTATGATTCTTCCTTGTTTGTAACTTTAAATACTCTAGAGCACTCAATAATTATTCCTAAAGGTTCACTAAAACATCTTCTTCATCTGTTTCTTCATCTTCCATAAGAATTTTACCTTTTGAAAAACCTTCATTGTTTGTTTATATGTACATGAATAAGGTTTCATTACTATCATGATCATTACTATCATCTTCACTATTAGATATACTTGTGTCACATATAACAGATGAGATATTATCTTATTTTGTATAGAAACTTCTCTTATTCTTGAATGACCCTTTCTCACCTTCATACTTAATAAAACTCATTTTGATCTTATCAATATTATATAACTTTTTATCATCACCATGATGTTCATCATTCTCTCCATCATGCTCATTCTTATCCTTTTTAGAACACTTAGATGTAAAGTAACTAATTTTACCATAGTTAAAGCACTTCAGTGGTAAATTACCCTTATAGTTAATTGATACTTTCCTTAGTTTTCTATCAATATCTATATCAAAATCATCCTTGACCTTTTTACCTTATGACTTTTTCTCAGATTTTAATGTAGCTTCCTTCTTAGAAGGTCTTCCATCAATTTTTCTCATTTCATAAGTGATCAAGGTGCCATGAATCTCATCCATCTATAGTATGTTAAGATATTTGATCTCCTCCATAATAGACAATTTTGAATCAAAATTAGATGTCGGGGATAGTAATACGTTTTTTACTACTAATGATTATTATAAATTCTCTCATATACTTCTGATGACATTTATCACTTCATCTACTCTTAAAAAATATGATGCAATGTTTTCATCCTCCTTCATTCTCAAAATTTCAAACTACCTTTGGTGGGTCTATAACTTTGAAAACTTGACTTTGGTGTCTCCTTCATAGATGGTTTGTAAATTTTTCCAAATACCTTTATTGTATCACAATGCATGACCATTATAAAATCTACCTTTTAAAGACCACACATGATGACATTCATTACCATAGAGTTGGTTTCACTTGAATTCTTGCCTACTGCATTAATTGGTGATGTATAAGGTGGAGTGAATCCATAAAAAATAGATTACCATATGTCATAACCTAATTATATTAGATAGGCCTTCATTATTATGTTCCAAAATTCATAGTTAGTCTCACTGAAGAGAGGAGCCTTATTGGTTGAGAAACCTCATTGTACTTGATGACTAGACATCTTATGCTTCTAGGATCCCCTTAAAGCTGTTAGGCCTAATTCAAAAGACCAAGATATGATACCAATTATTGTAATTAAAATTATTAAAAGAGGGAGGGGTTTAATTAATTTTTAAAAACTTTATTTTAATTATACCCAATCATTCATGAACTATGAAAGCAACATAGTGATCTAGTAAAGCATAAATAACCATTCAGACAAGATATCACATATATGAGTGGGAAACCATCAAGGGAAGAAAACACACTATGATATATAAAAATGGACTATAGTCCTATAAAAACATATCAAATTCATTTCAACACCAACTCCAATTTGAGAACCAACCAAATAAAGTCAAGCACCCACTTGATTGGGCTTTAACAAGAACCTACTTTAAAGGAAGCACCAAATCCCTAAGTGAATCAACACCAAATCATCCAATTAATGAATTTTTAATTTACCAAACCTTTGATCTTATATTATGGTCTCATTTAAATACCTCCTTATACTCAACTATTAAATATTTTATTCACTTATTTTACATATATTCAAATAGGCCTAAACTACCTTGTATATATATACTAGTCTCATGGTCACACACCAATTAGTTGGCCATACACCTTCAACCTCTTAGATTTGACACATAATAGGTATTATAAAATATAATTAACATATTTAAACCATAATTTTAACCCATTTTGGTCTGCCACAACTCAATTAGGCCTTACTCCTCCTTTTGGTCACATAAAGACCTAATTACATTAGGTTTATCCTCTTAACGCTAAAACTTGATCTTATTAGGCCTAGATGGGTCTCTCAAAAAATATAAAAACATTAAAATTATTATATAATTAAATATTTAGACCACTTCCATGATTTATTATAGCTGTATCCTTCATTCACATCATGAAATATCCTTTAGGACAATCTTCCCTATTAGGCATGTGTACCTCAAAAGTTTGTCTTGTAATATTAAAGATTAAACACCATTAAGCTACTAAAATATTAAAAATTAAACATGTATATATATTATCCATGAAATAAATGTCATAACCAACTACTTGGAACACCTTCACTTAGGATATAAATCCTTAAGAACATCTTTGTAACTTCTTTACTTAGAACTGTCAATTCTCCTCAAAAACTAGTCATGATGAATTAGACTTCCAATGCCTATGTAGACACATGTCATGAATAATGATACATAAAAAATTTCATATGATATCTCAAAATAATCTTAAAATAAAAAATTTATATGGTAAAATGGCAAATATTGATCTTGCAAACCAATTTCTTTACCCTATGTTTGATAGTTCTATCTGAACCAGACAAGCCATTTTGTGAGAAATATTTTCACCATATACATTAACTTAAAAAAATTATTAAAATCATAAAAATGAATTAAAAATAATATATAAATTCTTAATTCACTTTTTTTCATCGATATATCATGCATAAAGCCTCAAATCTATCTCTTCATCTATGCTTGGGTTTTACACTATTCACACCATTAGGTATGTCTATGACTAGCTTTCTTGAATGACCAATTTAGAGAATTGAAAGGATATATATTATCTAATAAACATCATGGAAATGTAAAATTAGTCTCTATGTTCTTTTACCATCCATTTTATTTTCTTTACCAATTCAAATTTTTAGATTTATAACAACTTATTAATAAATAAGCCTATATCTGTGCATTTTCTCTCTCATCTAACTAACCACCACCAACTAGAGGTACCTATGAGATTTGAATACATGATATGATATATTATCTAGTAATTTTGATACATCCTAATCTATTTGGAATAAAATATTTCATATTGGGTCCTTATTAAGGTTTTAGGGAGGTTTAACACATGTTTTGGTATTAATGATTGTTCATAAAGGACTACCACTTGAATATAAAACTAATGCATAGAAATATTATATAGTAACCTTAAACATATTTCATTAATATCTAAAAATCCCATTCAAAGGTTACACATGCCAAAAAATGCTTGAAATTGATTATTAGATTTGAGACATCTTTTTATGAGCTTGAAAAGCCCTAAAATAGTGATTCATACACTTGTATTTCAAATATCGACCTCAAAATTTGTGATCATGCATAAAAAACTTATCTCATCTCTATCCATGATCACATGTCCATACTTTCCTTGAATCTAATCTTTATACCTCATTAGGCTAGGTAGTGTCTAAGAGTGGTCTAGGTGTAGACTTAGACTAAAGGTCCTACCCATATAGGCTCACCCTAAAACTCTCATGAAGGATTATATACCTTAATTACATGCTAAAATAGTGCCATGAAACCTTCACATGCCTATGTTCATTCATTTTTCAATGCACATACATTTTGATGTCATGACTAGGCTTCTATGCACTTTGACATTAATGACTTGTACTTTCCATGTAGACATAAGCCATAAGTTACCTTGAAATTCTATCTTTATCTTTCTCTCATGACAAAACTATTTCATGAACCTTTTCACATAACACACTACTAACTATCCTAAATCACCTTTGATATCAACCTTCACAAGATGCATCTTTGACATTACTGACAACACTTAACAATTTCCAACTTTTTCATTGATGGAAACCACTCTCAAAAACTTCTCTCAATAGGAAATTTTACACTCATTCTAAACTTTATCCCCCTTTGAAATAAATGACAAATATATGCTTGCAACTTCTTAGATCACACCTCTTGCAGCCAAAACACTCAACACATAGGATTATGACTTTATGAAGCACCATACAAACATGTTCCCCTATCTCCATGCATACCTTATTGACACTACTCACCTGCTCTTGGAGATAATGAACAACCTAATTAGATTTACCTAAGCACTTGACTTCCTTAATGACTACTAGGGGTAGGAATTACACCCAATTCCTATCTTATAGGTTCAAATGTTTCCTTTATAAGTAGTTTGATTAAAATGTATGCAATCTAATATTATGTAGAAACATATTCAAGTTTAACACTTTATTCTCTTACCTAATGTCTTTGTAAAGGATACTTTATGGGAATGTTCTTAGTTCTTGAGTGCATGATAGGATTATTTGAGATGCTTACAGAACTTATATTTTCATAATACATAGGGCTAGGACTATCATCCTCCACCTTGTAGTCTTGTAAGGTCTATCTCATCCATAGGACTAGAGTGCAACATGAAGCTGTTGTAATGTATTTAGCCTTATAAGTAGATAATGCCATATATGGATGCTTCTTTCTTATCCATGATACTAAGCACTCTCATAAGAAGAAATATACTCTACTAGTGATCTTCTTATCATACAGACTCCCTTCCTAATCTTCATTTCTATAGTCTATCAAGTTAAAATATTTTCTTCTCGGATACCATAACCCAAACTCCATAATCCCTTTGAGATACCTAAGTATCATTTTGACTGATTGCAAATTATTTTTCTTTGGGTCTTCTTGAAATCTTCCCACAAGACCTATTGCTTGCATGATGTGAGGTCCAGAGGTAGTAGTGTATATCAAAAGTCTAATCATTAACCTATATGATGTTTGATTTACCTTTAGAGATCCATCATCCTTGTTTAACTTTACTTAGCTTATGAAACGAATATACCTCTTCCTAATTTATTGATTTGTAACCTAAGAAAGAGTGATAGTTTTCCCAGCATGGACATCTCAAACTCCTTCTTTATCACATCTATAAAGGCCTTAGTCATATTATCACTATTATTGCCAAATATGATGTCATCCAAATAGACAACCAATATCAACTGATGATCATTTTCTATCTTTATGTATAGATTACTATTTACAACTCCTCTTGTGAATCCTTGGTCTAATAGGTACTTATACAATCTGGTGTACCAAGCTCCAAGAGCTTGATTTAAACCATAAAGAACCTTTTTCAATATACATACATAGTCCTTATTACCTAATAATGAAAAATCCTCATTTTCTCTATATACACCTCCTCTTTCAAGTTCCCATTTAGAAAAGCTAACCTGACATCCATCTGATACACCTTGAATCCTACATATGGTAGAAACAATCTGATAGCTACCAATATTGTTACTAGAGCAAAGGTCTCCCTAAAATCTACCCCTTTAACATGTGTATACTCATTTCATACCAATAGATCATTATTCCTAGTGACTTATCAATCTTCATTTAAATTGTTCCTAAACACCCATTTTGTGCCATAACATTCTTGTCTTTAGGCCTAGTAACTAGTTCCCAAGTTTCATTCTTTTCTATTCGGTCAAACTCCTCATTCATAACACATATCCAAAACTTATCTTTATTGATTCTACATGGGTTTTTAGGTTCTATCTTAGATAATAAAGCAACATACCCTTAGTTTAGGTTAGTTACCATATTTATTCTTGTTATCATACATGCATCTTTATTGTTAATGATTTATGATTCAGGATGGTCTCTCTTAATATGTCTTAAAGGAAATTTTGAATCTTGCCTTTCCTCAACTTCTTCCTCCTAATCTAACTCTATTGCTTCCTCTTCATTCTTGAAGTCCAATTTATTTGATTCATCCTTTATATAAGAGTGTGATGTCTTATAATTGGTCTCATTAATCTTTACATTGGTGTTTTACACTATCTTCTACAACCTCTTATTATAACATCTATAGGTTGGGCTTATTGATGAGTAATCCAAGAATATTCCCTCGTCAAACCTTGAATCAAACTTACCTAAGTCTTCCTCATCTATTTTGATGAATAATTTACCTCAAAACACCCTAAAGTATTCCACATTAACAAGTCTTCCTTTCCATAGTTCATAAGTAGTTTTATTACCATTAATCCTTATCTATCCTCTACTCAAAATTTAGACTACAGTACTCACCACCTCTCTCCAATATCCATTAGATAATCTTGATAAATTTAGCATAGTCCTTTCCATTTCTTAAACTATTCTATTATTTCTTTCCACTACTCCATTCTATTGAGGTGCCTTATCTATTGAGAATTGTCTCCTTATCCCATGGACCTCATAAAAGTCATCAAATTAATTTGACAAAAACTCTCTTCCTCTATCAAATCTTAGACATTTTATCTTTCCATTATTTTTTTATTCATAGAAAATGTGAAAATTGGTAACTTGAGTGTGGTTAATGACACCCAACCCATAGGTCCCTCTTACTTGCTCTCATGACCCTCAGAGGTATCATTTTCACTGATTCCCAATCATCCATAGCCTTCTAGACTTGATCCCAACTGAGATAGACTCCTCTTTCCATGACATATCAATCCCCTCAGGTCCCATATACTAAGGAAAATAGCACCACAATAGGATTATATCACTAGTGACACTCTTATCCACTTTTAATTCTTTTGTCCAAGTCTATTTATGGCCCCAATAGTCATTTTATTCTAGTTTTCCATCCTTATCTTTTTGGCCTAATGCAAGTACATTAAACCCATGATCAATAGATCCCTATAAAATCCCATTCAAATATCATTTAGAAAGGGTTGGAAAATATCACTAAGCAAGCAAGAATACAAGAAAGACTATTCAAGCAATCTTCCCTATTCTCTACATACAACTAACCAACACACTTACAAGCTCATTCAAATCCTTACACCAGTCCCTAGCCACCTCAAGCACATATAGTTTAGAATTATACATATTCATATTCATAATTTCAAATAGTGCATCAAGTGGGAGAAGTACATATGGCTTGATCCCTCTTCATAGTATTGGTATGTAGGTAGTGTGCCCACACATGGGGTGTGAAGCACATCCAGTGCATCTTACACACACTAAACCCCCCTCTTACTCAAAATTTGTTAAATCACAATGGAATATAGTGTTTTAAGAAATAATGTACTCTATATGGAGCTATACATAATTCTAGCTACTAAAACTTTGTAGATAGGATCACACAAACATAGCGAATAAAACCCAAAAAGTTTAGATCCTTAGGACAACAGTGGTAGAGGTGGACTATAGTGCTAATGATGCTACTATCTAGTTTTGGTGATCCTATACAATCAAAAAATGAAGTTTAGATCTCATTTTATGAGTGTCTCAATCCTGCATAGTAAATTCCAACCTTTGTTTTAGTTGGATTAATCAATTTTTAGCTAAGTTTTGTTTTCTTCTCCTTATTACTATTTTTAGAAAAGTTTGTATTGTAATTAATTTATACAAATAAATAGCTTAATTATTATCTATTTATTTAATAATTTTACTACTTAGACCCTTTAAATAAATTAGGAATAATACCATAATATTTCCAAAATTATAAAATCATTTGGTGAATTTGACTTCATTTCACATAAAAACTCTAGAAACCCTAGGGTAAATTTCCTACTAATTTTTCCTATATATATTTTTTAAATTTTTTACCTTCATAATAAAATTATAAATTAGCATTAAATGTTAAAATTTCATAGTAATTTTAAAATAATTTTCAATTAAATCCTAGTTGTCCATACTAGGTCCCAATATTTTTCCATTTATTTTCTAAATTTTCACTAGCATATTTAATTAAAAAATCCATTCAAATTTCAAAATTCAATAGTTATTTTCAAAAACATTTATTTTTAAAAACCCTAGTTTCAACTACTAAGTCTTTTTAAATCATTAAGTTTCCAATAATTTTTTGATTTTTTACTTACATATATAACTCAGAAATTCACATCCAATTTCAAATTTTCATAGTAATTATTTAAATAAATATTTGTTAAAACCCTAGTTGCCCATAATATGTCTCATTGCTTCTTAAGGTATCACCTTACATGTTTGTGAGATTCCTATCCTTTTTATGAAATTTTTAGTTAACTATCTTTAGGACTTTACATTTCCTATATTCAGTATTTTATTTATATTACACTTTACCTATTACAATTTTTTGCAAAAAATTCAATCAAATTTCAACTTGTTTTCCTACTTTCTCAATGGCCCAATATACTAGTTTTGATGAAACTAATAAAAGGTAACTTCAAGAACTTTTAACTAAACACCTTGACATGTAAGATGACATGCTTAAAATATTACAAGAAGAACAACAAAGAGTGACCAATAGTCAATCTTATCAAACCACATAGTAACCAATTACAAATGACACTAGGGGGTAACTATGTCTCAACAACCCCCTATAACAACCCAACCTTATTTTTTACAACCATCTATAGCTAGTAAAACTTTGTCCCCTAATGTGGCATCCCTTGTGTAAGATATAAAATATCTTAAATCCAAGGTGCTACATCTTGATCAAAGTGCCTCTAGACCTACACAGGCTTTGGATTCCATTACTCTTCTGCATATACCATTAGCATGTCACATTGCCTCAACACCCTTACCACAAGGTTTTTTTCAACCCAAGCTTACTCTATATGATGCAAAAGGGTGATATAGAGACACATTTGAGAGCCTTTCACATAGCATGCTTGTACTATGTACCAAATGAATGGCTACTTACCAAGTTATTTTCATGAAGCCTAAAGGATTATGATTTATAATGGTTCTATAGTCTATCAAATTAGTTGGTTAATGCATTCAATCCTTTAACCAAAATGTTCCTAGCTCATTTCAACATTAACATTGGTGATAAGGTTTCATATGCTCAAGTTGTACAATAAAAACAAAGGTCAAATGAGCATCTCATAGATTATGTTCTTTGATATAAGACTATTTTGGCTAAGATGACTAGCCCCATGACTGATCAAGAGTTACAATATCTCTTCAAACAGAGTCTTCTACCAGATTTGCATGAATCAGTCATGTTGAAAAGATTATCTTCCTTCACTAAATTATGTCACACACTAAAGGAATGAGAAGTCAAACTAATTTCAAAGGGAAAATTCAAGTATACAAGTATCTTAGACACAACAAATAAGAGTATCAGTAAAGTCCCATACACAGTCAAGGTAAATGATAACAAGAGTCAGAATGAACTAATAGTTAATGCAACTTCTGAGCCCCCTTAATTAGTGGTTTTATCAGCACCTCCTTGGTGAACCTTCACCAATCTACCATTTTATCTAGATAGAGTTTTATAGTAGCTATAAGAATGTAACATCATATCTATCCCTCCTATTTGGGAAGTTAACCCAACAAAGCCTCTTCCATGGGGATATGATCAACATGTATTTTATGAGTTTCATAGGGCACCAAGATATACAACAAATAGATTCACTAGTCTAAGACACAAGATACAATATTTAATAAATGGTAATCATAATGATCTTGGCATTTAAGTTGAGCCTCCTTAGGTAAATCAAACATAGGATAAAGATTTGAAAATCTTTTTAGATCATTTTCCATAGCATTAAAAAAAAGAGATAGGGGACACATCAGGGGATCGCCATGCATATCATGCACATCCCCCACTAGATACATATAGGGCACCTTTAGTTTAGATACATCCTTTGAGCAACATGATTGGTGTATACAATTCCAAAGTTCCAACTAGACCTTTCATCTCCTTCTCAAAATAGGAGATTGTTGAGGATGATATAGATTATTTTTCACTCTTTACCAAAGATTACATTCATAATCATCCTATTCATAGTGTTTTCATAGATAATGGATCTATTTTGAACATGTGCACTATGACATTGCTATAGCATTTGAATATTTAGAGTAGGATATTACCCCAACAAACATAATTATTAGCAGATTTAGTGGGCACATATAGAGTTCATTGCGTGAGATCATACTTCCTTTATAGTTTATCCCAACACATGTGGCCACATCATTCACTATAGTTCCTAGTGTAAGAGTTTTTGATATGTTACTTACTTGACCATGGATTAAGAAACTTCAATCAGTACCTTTGATAGTTCACAAATGCATGAAATTCATTTAGCCAATTAGGTTGTTATAATTGGTGGAGTTACATATGAGTTACCATTCCTCACTTCAGAACCATCTTCTATGTTATAGTCACCAGTTTCAATTTTTCCACCAATTATAGTTCCTCTTCTAGTTCTGATTTAGACATAGTTGAGACATCTATCACTATCACAGAGAGTTCATACACCTCTACAACTTCAAGATTCTAGACAATTTTTAGATACAACATTCATACCTAGGGAAGTATCATTGAGATCTCATGCATCTACTCATATAACACATGTTTAGATAAGAACCATATGGGTCCCTAAGAGACCTAAAATTACATCCACTTCTTAGAGTTATAGGGGGACCCCAAAGTTGGTTTCTAATTTAGTGAATTTAGAGCATTTATATCATATACATCTTTCAGAGCCATAGACTCATCATTTTCATTGTGTTTCATAATCATGCACAATTCCTCTCCTTCATATATGACACCATGATAGGGAGTCTTCCATGAGACTCATTTGTTACTATCATCCTTTTCTTGTTTACCTATAATTAGTTTCTTATGCTTGATTGTTCATAACTCAAATATACCAAAATTTTAAAAAACATTCAAATATTTTAAAATACAAAAACATGAAAATAACTCCAAAATAACAAAAACATTTCAATTATATGTATTATCCATGATTTACATTTATACTACAATGCTATACTTACATTTATTGTTTTATGCTATAGTTTGTTGATTTATCTAAATTACCATGCTTCACTTGATCTTCTTTGAGTGTGTGCAATAACATCCATCTCTTTGATTGCTTTACTCTACCCATTGAGGGGGCATCCTACTTCTACATCAAGATAGACATTGATACATATACCCACTGGGGGCATCTTATACATGACTACACTATCCAGGTTATGCCATTCCTATACCACACACTCTAGTTATCATGTTGATGTATATTACTTACTAGCTTACACAAATTACTCTATCGACACTCACTAGTATATAACACTTGTGTATTTCTTAGCATATATCTAGTATTTTAATAACATGTCTTGCATATTTTTCCTCTTGATTTGATTAGTTAAATTTGATTTTACTTCTAATTCCTTACATGATTTCTTTTCTTTCTTAGCGTAGCTAGATTTTTTGCATTTCTCAGTTCCTGTTTGTCTCCTATATGTGACTTGGGACATTTTTTACTGTCCTTTGCTTCTATTCATGTGTGTTCCTTAGGAAATTTTCCAATTTCCTTTGATTGTAGTCCTCTATATTATTGTGGCTTCCACACCAATTTTTCTTTTTTCAATTGTATGTGTATGTGGCATTTGAACATACATTATATGGTTGATTTTAATTTTGAGTGACATGTGTCCATGTCCCTTATTTTCTTGGCCCCTTGGCCACCCTTGTATTCTTATTGCTTATTTCCTTGTGTGCTTCTTGCTTGGTTTATTCTCATATTTTGTAATGTCATGATTCACATCATTCATTTATCTTGCTTTCTTCGATGCCATGATGGACATCATGATCCATTCCTCCACCTAACAACTAACAATTAACCAAACTTTCATTTATAATTTTTTACATTGCACATGTTATTACATTATTATATCAATCTAGGCATACCCATGTTTATCTAATAATCTCTCAATATAAATCATGCTATATATTGAGATATCTTGTTGATTATCATTTCTATATCATGTATCTTTACAACATAACACACTTGCAAGGATCTTTCTTCTAAGGTCAGTAATTGTAAGGTATTCAATCCTATCCTCAAAAGATGGGTAAAAAAACAAGGGTTTTTTCTTAGAGATCAGAGCTCATAACGGTTGAAATAGTAGTTTTTAGAACACCCAAAATAACAACCAAACATCAAACTAGTCAAAATAGACTAGGTAAATAATCAAGAATATAGAATAGTTACCAGATTTCACCTTAGACAATAGTGCCCAACTTAGAAAATAGTGTAAATCCATTATTGTCCACTTTTAGTGCTCGTATCCAAATAATATAAAAATTAGACTTTCTAGAAGCATGTAAAAAATTAGGTTCAACTATAATTTTATACATCCAAACTAGTTTAGAATCAATAATTTTTAGTACACATTCACTAAAATAATCTAGATATAGGGGGCATCATGTAAACCATGATGAATCTCACTTTTATTTTTATATATAGTAGTTGACATAGCTTCTAGATTAGAATCCATATTTTAGACACCAGTGATTGGGGGCAATGTACATGGCACATTTATTTTCTTTTCTTTTTGAGTTCAGTATTACCCAGACATTATCAATAATTATGTGCCTTATTATATCTACAAATGGTTTCCATCATTTTGGAATGGATTTCACACAAGCCTATATTCCATATTTCCCAAGTTCTTGAGTTGATTTTATACAAGCTTAGTGCACTAATTCAAAGTGGATTTCATACAAGCCTAATATCCATCTTTCAGAGTGGCCAAGAGTGGCCTAGTTTCTATCATACATTTAGATATCCATGCCAACATTCTCAAATAATAGTAAATTTATGGGATTTATAATCTATCTCATATGACATACATTTCATACTGGTATTAGTTCATAGCTTCACTTCATGGGGAAATGATGGAGCCAAAGGACTAGCTAGCCTTTGTATTCTTGAGCTACCTATTCAGAGGGATTGGAAACATAGTCCAAACATTGATCAACACATGAATGACCACCTATCTTCACTTAGTTGATGATGAGGAGCTAAAGGGATATCCTTTACATTATTGAGCCACTCTCAGGGAATTGAGCTCTCATCTCCATTCATGATATTACTCTTGGTATAATAACTTCTAGCATTACTCAACATAATCCAACATCACTCATCATCACAATAGGTTTTGTATTAGTTTAGGTACCTGGTAAGGTGTATTCATTCCTTTCTCTTCCTCTTTCTCTTACTTATATTTGTATTTTCTTATTTTATATATAGTGTATCTAGTAAGAACTAATATACTCTTTTTTTTCTTTCATATATTTACACTTCATAGCATGCTCTCTCTATGCATACCCAACATCACACAGCTTCATGAGCTTCACCTTTATAGGTAAGTTTTGGTATGCTTTCTATTTTTATTTTATCCTAGCATTTCACTTTGCTACATCATTAGAATAAAATGGGAGAAATATAGTCATATAAAATGTGAAAATTGGTAACTTGAGTGTGGATAATGACACCCAACCCATAGGTCCCTCTTTCTTTCTCTCATGACCCTCATAGGCATCATTTTCACTAATTATTAATCATCCATAGCCTTCTAGACTTGATCCTAGCTGAGCTAGACTCCTCTTTTCATGAAAGATAAATCCCCCCAAATTTTGTCTACTCAAGACAATAACAACACACTAGGACTATATTGTGACACTCTTGTCTACTTTTAGTTCTATTGTGTAAGTCCATTTCTATCCCCAATGATCAATTTATTCTAATTCCCCATCCTTATCTTTATTAGACTAATGTGGGTACACTCAACCCATGACTAATAGATCCCTATAAAATCCCATTCAAATATCATTTGGAAAGGGTTGGTAAATATCACTAAGAAGCAAGAATACAAGAAAGACTATTCAAGTAATCTTTCTTATTCTCTACATATAGCCAACAAACACACTTAAAAACTCATTCAAATCCTTACACTAATCCTTAACCACTTGAATCACATCTAGTTTAGCATTCTACATCTTCATATACACAATTTCATAAAGCACATCAAGTGGGAGAACTATATATGGCTTAATCACTCTTTGGATTATTGGTATGTAGGCATCATGCCCATACATAGGGTGTGAAGCACATCTAGTACATCTTACACAAACTAACCCCCTCTCTTACTCAAAATTGGTCAAATTAAATGGAAGACAGGGTTTTAAGAAATAATCTACTCTATAGGGAGCTATATAGACTTCCAGCTATTGAAACTTTGTAGACAGGGTCACATAGACATAATGAATAAAACCTAAAAAGCTCAAATCCTCAAGACAATAGTGATAAAGGTGGAATATAACACCAATACCACTACTATCCAATTTTAGTGATCTTTTATAATCATAAAAGGAAGTTTAGATCTCAGTTTTCAATATTTTCTTAGTCTTTCATAGTGAATTTTAGTCTTTGTCTCAGTCAAATCAATCAGTTTCTAGCTAAGTTCTATTTTTTTCTCCTTATTATTATTTTTTAAAAATATTTAATTGAAATTAGATTACAAAAACTAGTAGCCTAATTATTTTCTATTTATTTATTGATTTTGCTACTTAGACTCTTTAACTAAATTAGGAATAATACTCCAATATTCCCAAAAATGTTAAATCACTTAGATATCCATGCACAAGTGCACATAATACTCAACAAAGTAGATAGTGCACATGGGTTAGTGCATAGATGGTCCCAAGGTGAATGTGTGTAAAATACCCAATACATGCATAGGATGATGAGGTAAAACATAAAGATATACCTACATAGTTCCATGCTAGTGGGCTAGTCCAAGTGAATTGTTAGGTGGCAGCCATAAACAAAGGTGATAGTTGAGCTTGATTGGAAATTGAGGGAACCAAATAAAATCAAGTTTTAATAAAAGGATATATGTTATATCATGCACACACATATCATTCAAATATAAAATCATATATTATATCTTTGATACACATGTTATCTACTAAAAGATCTAAAAGTGACCTTTCAACTACTTTTAAGATCAAATTGTTAGACCTAAATTGAATAAGCATGACTTATAGAAGTTATTACAAAGACTTTGGTGATATTAATAAACCTTGGGCTATGAGTTTCATTTTTAAATTTAATTTACTATCTACCACCTCTAATAGAAAATTAATTACATATATCCTTATCCAGTGCTATATAAACCCTAATATTTAGTTTTAAATGGTCAACATTTCTAGGTATCATAATGCTGCCAAAATTTTCCTTCCAAAAGCCCTCTCTTGGTATAACAAATATATACCCATTTGAGTTTTTAATATTTCCTTATAAATTGAGATTAATAATAACTAATTTAATTTTTTTGATGCTCTAAATTCTATGTGAATTCATGGTTGTTGATCCTTATCTATGAATGTTTATCCCTCTCAGTGTCATCCTTCCTTTGTATCTTTAATTAGAACCAAAAGTATCTAAAAGTCACATGTTATGTATAAATGTATTTTAATAGGCATTATGTGTGGACCATGTTTCACCCCTCCTAATTCTATGCTATTTTCTATTACCTCCCTATGAGACACTTATGTAGAGTGCCTAGTTTCAATATTTTCTATCTAGTCTATTAGTTTTATTATGTTGTTAAGTGGGTGAGGTGCTCTCTTTATTCTTTGTGAATCACCTTTTAAATTCCAGAAACCATCTTAAATTATATCTATCTTTCCCCTTTATGAAATTTAGGTTTAATAATATTGTTACATTTCATTTTTATCTTTATAGGTCTATGCGCTAGTCTGAAACCAAGTGCATTTAGAATAAAAGTAAGTTAGCCTACTCTAGAGGTTCATCCTAAGGAGTGTAAGAGTCCCACACATTTTGGGATGATCCCATTATTACAATGAGATACCAAATCACTCTCTAACATACAATTATAAGGTATTAGGCATGGAAGTGATATGCATGGATGTGTGTGAGATCCTTTCATATATGGGTGCACATTTCAAATGATAATAGTTTATAGCATGTCTGATGGGACCCTTCAAAGATTTAATTAATAACTTATTGAAATTATTAATCAAAAATCTTAAATACAATCTATAGAGCACTTGACAAATCCAAACATTTATGGTTTACAAAGATTAATCACTCATCTATATGCCAAAAAAAATAAGATCATTTGTAAGAGGCATTGACCTTCATTTCATTGAGTTACTTGTACCCTTTATAATAGGAAGAGGTAGAGAATCCTCATCTCCTTTCATGAGGGCTAGTGATGTAATCCAACCTTCTCTTAGGGCTCATGATAAACCCTCATTTGGTAGATTCCCTATGCATAGAGGAAGACTATTCCCCATCCTATTCAGGATACTCCTAGAAACCAACCCTTTATTCATTTTAATGGAGGAAACTAATTGAATCTTAATTTAGTATGATGATATTCATGTAGTTGATCTTAAGAACATCCCCCACTTTACTAAAGAAAATTATACTACCCCAATAAAGAACATACAAGACATTGCAAATATTTGCTTCATCTACAATGTGATTGAATATAGCATCACAATGTCTCCTTACTATATAAAAGGGAGAGTGCTCCAATGGTATCATAGTTTGTGTCTTGGTACTATTCAATATTGGGATGAGTTAGGTGAAACACTATGTAGATAGTTTGAATAAAAGAGTGACCACCTATCAGTAATGGAGTAGTTCATGACCATTAAAAGGGTTCTAAATGAGTAAATGGTATAATTTATCTTAAATTTCTAGAGGATTTTGGATTGAGTTCCACTTTTGGTAAATAAAAATCCTAACATTGTGTTCTTATATTTTTTGAGAGCTCTAAACAATGATGTGGCTATAATGAACCAATTTATGGGAGGCCTAGTATTACCATATGCATATGAGGTTAATGTGCATGCAAAAAAAATATTTATCCAATTAGGTAAAATTGTGCCCAAACCCCTTATGCCCTTATATCTTGAGCCCATATGTATAATTTCGCCTACCTTGCCCCAAATTATAACTTTATCTCCCATGCATGTTGTTGTTAGCTTGTTAATTCCATCAACTTCTATACCTTTGAGTAAGCTAAATGAAATCATGTACTTATTGAAGATATTTGGAAATGAATGAGTAGTGCTCAAAAGGAAACAAGTATAATATTATAAGCCTTATCAACCCTTCAACTAGAAATATCAATCAAATATGACTCCCTACCAACATGTTGTGCAAGCTCAAAACTAGATCATATATAATATACCACCTTATGCACCCAATTATAACATTGTGAGTACCTCTAGAGCTCTCATGCCTATGAAAAATATTATGGCATAGGAATATGAATGGTGCTTCATATGCAATCAACCACATAATCAAGTCACATGTGTGAATGGAATGATGAATGAGGCAACTACAATGTAAAATGTGCCACCATATCAGGAACCTCCATCTACCTCATTTCAACCAAGGGATGAACCATAGGCATGAATATAAGAGGATGGAAGATCCACCCTCATAAATTAATAGGAGGGTGAATTTAATCATGTGAATCAGAATGAAGTATCAAGTGTATAAAATAATCCAATTTCTTTTAACACAAGATTTATAATGAGAGCATCAAAGATAGAGAGTTGTCTCCTTTAGCACCCTTAACCTTTATGACCTAATTTCTATGTATGTATGTGTGTGTGTGTGTGTGTGTGTGTGTGTGTGTGTGTGTGTGTGTGTGTATCTATATATATATATATATATATATATATATATATATATATATATATATATATATATAGTATAACACCTATGATAAGTTTCCAAACATGCATAAAAATGGACATATAGAAAAAGAGTCAGCCCCAAGTTAGTTAATAAGTGCGAGAGGAGGTAGTTGATCAAAAGGCATAAATTAAAAGGACACAAATCCCCTTTAACATAGTCTATCAGATGAAGAAGACTATCCTAAATGTTACCATGTGGGATGCTCTTGATATTCCTTCTTAAAGGAACCTATTTTAGGACATCCTAAGGAGCCTCCAATCTCATGATCCACCTCAGACTATGCCTACTACACCCATAATTCTATGCCAATCAGAGGAAGAGGTGCATAAAAATAGAAAACCTCTCCATTATACATCACTATGATTATCGTTAAGTATCTCATAAATAATTTTATGATAGATTAGGGCATGAGGATCTTAGTGACGTCAAATAAAATCATATACATACTAGGCATAACATATTATCCTATATCAAAAGGGGTCATCCATTTAGATTCAACAAAAGTTAAAATAATGAGAATCATAAAGTATCTAAGTCTTATTATACACACATATCCAACCCTTTCCATTATGTACGACATCATAATCATTGAATTACCTCCTTACTTTGATATATACCTCTCCCAATATTTCATTATGAAGGTAGACTAATATCTATCCTTAGATTGGTCACACATACTCCTTAGGATTAGAATGGGACCAAAGCGACCATCAAGGTTGAGCCTATTTTAAATAATCACATAAAACCATACACTCCTAGATCAGTTGATACAAACAACACCTTATTTAACCAAGAGGATAATTCAACTCTTCATGAGATCGTCAAACCTCTTGAGGGAATTTTGGATAACCTTCTTAATAAATGGGCGTGCAAGCACAACAAGTTTGACCCATATGACAACACATTAGGAATAAGGCTAGACACATAATGCATTCTTGATGAGGAAACCTTATTTCTTAACCTTATAAAAGTGAAAGAGGACCTTAAAGGTGTATGTTATTTATACTTTGATGGATCCAAAAGCAAAATGGCATAGGGGAAATGTTTTAATGAAATCCCCTTAGAAGGATAAATATTTCCATGCATTTAGATTAAATCTTTGCCACATAAACAATGTTGTCAAATATGAGGCACTAATCCAGGGTCTCCAATTGGCACATAAGAAAGGAATCAAGGTGATTCAAGATTTTAGAGATAATGAATTGGTGATAAACTAGGTCAGAGTGTGGAATATGTCTAAAAATAGTCTACTAAGAGTTTAAAAACATAGGGCATGGAACATAATTGAGGAGTTTGATAATTTAAATATTCATTCAATACCAAGGGTGTAGAATGATGATATTGACAATATCATGAGTATGGGTGTGTAGTATGACCTCCCACATAATATTAATAACAAGTCTGAGCAACTCATAAAACTTGTAGTTAAAATAACACTTCTAAAAAATGTAAGAAATTGGTAGGTGTTCAAAAGTAATGAAAAAATTATAAACATCTTATAAGATGAAGTTGAGTTCTATGCCAACAATAAATCATGGCTCCAAACTCAATATGAGGAGTAGATCATTCAAATAAATGGAGACAAGTTGCCTAAAGGGCTAGTCACACATGAAATTATCTTAAATTTTGATGACTAACTAAAGGGTGAGAGAAGAAACATGATGGTGAAGGAGGACACATTGAAACTAATCATCATCTCTAATGAAATGCTCTTAAAAGTTGATAAGGTATGCTCCCCATATGAAATTGAATAATTCATTTGGATAATTGAAATATATGATGATATATTTGTATGGAGCTACCAAGAACTTAAAGGCTTTGATCCAGGCTTAACCTAACATATTATTGAGCTTGACCACAATACTAAGCTAGTTAGAAAGAATCATAGGCCAATTAACCCTATTATTTATCCCTTCACAAGGAATGATATCTAAAAGCTCATTGAGGCCAACATTATATTTATAATCAAACATTCCTCATGGGTGGCCAATTTAGTCCTAGTGCATAAGAATAATGGAGAGATCTAATTGTGCATAGATTTTAGGGACTTGAAAAAATACTCCCTCAAAGACCACTACCACATCCTACCAATGGATAAAATTATGCAAACAATCATAGGTGTGAAAAGGTTTTCATTATTATATGGTTATTTAGGTTATAACCAAGTACTTGTGTGGGAGTGTGATCAATTTAAAATGGCATTCACCACTAAGTGGTGTATTCACATACCAAAGGATACCCTTTAGTTTGAAAAATGTAGTATTTACCTTCTATAGGGTCATAAATATGAAATTAAAGGGACTCCTCAACAACATCTTCTTGGTTTAACTTGATGATATAACTATTTTTTTAAAGTGTGTAGCAAATCATTTGGGTCACCTAGAGAAAGTCTTTGAAAATTTACAAGAGTTTAAGATCTCTCTAAACCCAAGAAAGTACATATTTATTATGTATGAAGTCAAAATTTGGAACACATAATCTCCAAAGAGGGACTTTCAATTGATCTTGAACAAGTTGAGGTCATTCTATCACTCCCTCTCCTAGGTTAAAAGAAAGGTCTCCAAAGCTTTTTGGGGAAAATAAGCTTTTTTATAAGGTTTGTGTCGAGTTTCATAACTCTAGTGAAACCCCTCACAATAATGCCCAAGAATATATTTTTATTTGGATGGGCCTAAGAGGGTTGAAAAAATTTCAAGGCCATCAAGTGAGACATCATAGAGGCCCCCACCCTGATAAATCTAGAATATAGTAAGGATTTTATATTTTATGTATTAGGCAAAACTAAAGGCATCTCAACCATTCTAGTGTAGCGAAACAAAAATAAACTAGAGAAACCTATTGCTTTATTTAGTTAGGAACTAAAGGATTATGAGATAAATTATAGATTTATATAGAATCACACCCTTAAATTAATAAGATCACTTAAGAAGTTTAGGCATATGTTCTCTAACAACAAGATCTAGCTCATGGTATCACACTCGAGTACAAAGGAGTTCTTACTCAGTAAGGACATCATTGAGAAAAGATCTAGTTGGGTAACAAAGGTGATGGAATATGACACAAACATATAAATAACCAAATTGGTGTGAGGTAAGGGACTCTATGAGTAGCTAGCAGAGGATGTGAAGATACAAGATAGAGTAGTCTTTGCATTGTGCAAAGACAAACCAATGGGTTAGGATGTTGTGGTGGATTAGTGTTTTAGCCTTTTAAGAATTAAAGAATGTAAATATTATGTTTTTTATATAGCTAATTAAAATAAATTAATGAAATAATATGCAATAAATATAACCACTAATATATTATAGAATTGAATAGATTTAACTTTTCTAAAAATATTAATAAATAGTCTAAGTAAGAACTTAGCTAGAAAAAAATTGAGACAGATGATCTAGGTGTTTGAAAATGAGGTGAAATCTAGTCTAGGTGTTGTAAGTTATATCTTAGTGTCATAACCCCTCCTAGATAGTATCACCATGTTTGAATAGTAGTGTCATTAGTGGAAATGTGGTGGTAGTGTCTTGATATTGGTGGTAGTGTCCTCTGTGTAGGACTATATTGAGTTTTTGGGTGCACTTATGTTTATATCTCTAAGGTCTATTATTTCATGCACAAGTCCTAAAAACTTATATTTTTCTATAATTTCTAATTTAGTGTGCAAACACTAATCTTTCATGTAGCTAGGGCATCTAGTTGGCATGAGCTAAAAAGTGTTTTTACTAGTAGGATAGGTTGGATATCCTCAACAACCCACTATGAAGAGAGTTTCCTACGTACCAATATTTTTAAGAGGGATCAAGCTTGATGTAGTTATCCCCACCTAAGTGTTGGTAAAAGTAAAATTGATGCTAGTATGATACTGGCCTTGAGTGATTTGAATGTGCTTAAGACTATAAATATAGGTAATCTAAACTTAGGATTATTATAAATGATAGTATGCATAAGTATGGAAGAAAAGGGATTGATAACCTTAATTATGCATAACTTGTTTTGAGTTTGAATATGTATTTTGCATCAAATTTACATCGAGTGGTTAGAGGGATAAAATTCATGTATTTATACTATTTTTCTACATGTGTGGGTGATAAAATAGGTCTATCTTGACCCTAGGAAGTTCTAGTTTTGAAAATATATCCATTTGGGAAAAGCAAGGGAAAATTACATTAGCACCATTTTTGGGACACTAGCATCATGTGGCATTAGTGTCCTTATTATGTTACTAGTTTCCAACTGGTATAACACTAAGCAAAAATGGCCATGATTAGGAAATAAGGGTTTTGGACTACTTTAGGGATGACTAGGGATGCATGTGGCCCACACAAAGGTTGGATAAATGTGATAATAGGATCTAGGATAGGTTTAGGATTAATATAGGGATAGGTAATATCAAGTAACACTCCTAGAACTCAAATAATACTTTTAGGTGATTACACTCACCCCTCCCTTTATTTTAGAAATGCATCAAAGTGAAATGATTAGGATAAAGGAAAAATAAGTGTACCTAGACTTACCTAGAAGATGAAGAATATGAAGCTAGGTCTGAGTATGTGAATCATTCTCCAATACATGTCCTAAAAGTGAAATGTGTATAAATTAGTCCTTACTTAAGAGATATCAAAATTAAAAGACTAAACTGAGTAAAATTGAGTAAAGAGATAGGAGAGAATATTTCCAAATATTAGAGTTTGTAATAGTTCCTTAGACCTTAAGATTAATAATAACTAATTTAGTTTTCTTCATGATCTATGTTATCTATACATTCATGGTTTTTGATCCTTGTCTATGGATGTTTGTCCCTCTCATTACCATCCTCCCTTTATACCTCTATATAGAAATAGAAGTCTCTATAGGTCACATTATTACATATACAAAGGTTTACATAGGCATTATTTGTGGACCATTTGTCTCCCCTAATAATATTATGCTATGTTCCCTTACCTCCATGAAAAACACTTATGCATGCACTCGGTTTGAAGATTTTGTATCCAATTTGGTAGTTTTATTATGTCATTAAGTGGGTGAGGTGTTCATTCTATTCTTGGTGCATCACCTTTTACATTCCAAAAACCCTCTTACCTTTTATCTCCCTTTTCCCCTTTTTCAAGTTTAGGTTTATCATTAGTAATAGATTTCATTCTACTCTTTTTAGGTCAGTGTGCTGGTCCTAAACTAGGTGCATTTTGAATAGAATGAAGCTGACCTACTATGGAGGTTCATCCCAAGGAGTGAAATAGTCCCACACCTTGGGGGATGATTCCATTATTATAATTAGACACCAAATCACTCTCTAGAATAAAATTACAAGCCATTATGAATGAAAGTGACATACACCATCACATGTAAGATCCTTTTATATACAGGTGTATATTTCAAGTTACAACACCCTTATATGGGTTCCTAGTTTTGAGACTTAAAAGAGTGAAAAATCCAAACCCTTTTCAATGAAAATTAAATAATCTACAAAAAATTGAAAGGTCCACTCTTATGATATAATTTAAGGGAATCACTTATGGGAACTTAAAAGGTTTATTTTTAATGTTATAACTAAGGTAGGTAAACACTTATCAGAACTTAAAAGGATGGTTGTTAGCATTTATTTTTGGTGTGGGAAGTATTCCAATATAGTTATGATGAATTTTGAGCATGAGAAGTATGCCATCATAGTTATGATCTCATTTATATAAGGTATGCCATCATAGTTATGTAACTTATAGTATTATTAATAAGACATGGGTATTTTTGTTTTCTCAATTCTTCTATGTAAGAAAACTTGTAAGAATTTAATAAGTGGATTTTAGGGGTCCTTTTTTCAAGGGGGAGAGAAGGCCTCTTTTTAGGTGTTCATGGATAATCATGGGATTCAATGTTGATCTCTATTTTACTTATTATTAGGATGAAAATCCTCACCTCAAACATTGGAATGATCAAAGGAAGAGGAATGATGTGAATTCATAATAGAGAACCAAGAATGTAATGTGCATCACCACTAGGTGTGGGCCATAATATAATGGTAAAAATCTTAGGAAGAATCAAACTTGATTGGTTAAGAATTATATAAAATTGATATGGTCATATCATAGCATGATCAATGACCATACTTTGAAGAGGCTTTAAATAATTATGAGTAGTATCTAGATTATGATGTACCATCATGTGATTGAGTTTTGGGTGATTATGATGGTAGTCATAGGAGAAATTTCATCAAGGGAATTATTTTTATCCCCTGATGTCTCTATCATTCAAAGATCAAGTAAACTAGATAAATCATCTTGGGGTTATTAGTTATAAGACTTAGAAAAGTTATAGGTCCCTAACCCTCATGGGTCAAATAGGAGGACAAGTGGATTTTAATTTTCCAATATATTGATAATATTATCTGGGACATGGTGTAAACTATCGGCATGGTGATTGGATCTAAATTAGTGATAAATTCAATTATCACTACTTCTTTTTCCTCTAGTTTAGCCTTCAATAAGGATTGAGGGATTTCTTCCCCTTTACTCAGCACAACCACTTTGGGTTTTACATGCTCTATAACATCCACACATTTTAGGGTATTGTGAATCTATTGGTAGTTAGATGATAGTCAATGTTAAAGCTTGGTCATTTATGCATGGCTATTTGAAGCATATAAAAGGGCTTAGAATACCATTGGGATACCACAAACTTTAATAAATGAAGGAACCAAATTTGTTGGAATAAGGTTGAAGGAATGGACTTCATCTTATGTATCCATGGTCTTCCAAATATCATGTTATAGTTGGTAATTTTATCAATCACATAAAATCTAGTTAACATTATCTTGGGACCTAGAGTGACTAGGAGCACTATGGTTCCTATGAAGGTGGATTTGAGGTTATCATAAAATCATAGGGTATTACATGTCATGGAATAATTAGTTTTTACATAACTGATATTTTATAAGAAAGATAAGTGAACAAATATGATAGATGATCCATCATCAACCATGACTCTCTTCACATAATTATCATAAACTAAACTTATAGGAACAACGCTAGATCCCCTTTCTTAGCTATTTAAGGGTCATGAATGAGGATACATAAATAAAATAAATTGATACAATTTCATGAACTCTATCTAGGTGGTAACATGTATATGTTAATGTGGTGTATTTTTTCATGTGTCAAGGGAGTAACACTGGACAAATGCCCCAACCTAGGTCATCTAGCAAGGTTGATTGATGGGAACATGAATTTTTGAGTAGGTATAGAAATGAAATATGGGAGAACATTTTGGTAAGATATGAAATCAAATCATAGTTCCCCATAGGATTAGGGATAGAATCTATTAGAATCATAATGAATGAAAGTGGGGGTGAATTATTCTTCAAAATATTCATTCAATTCCACTTAACATTCATGATCCATTCATATAGATCAATCAAAGCACAAACAACCATACATATAAAAATGAAATATAAGAACACATCACATATTTGGGAAACCCTAAAGGGGAAGAAAACCCATTGATATATACAAATTTACTATATTCCTATAAGATAAAAACTAAATTTAGTGAAGCACCAACTTCAAATGGAGCACCAACCCCAACTAGCTAGTCACACACTTGTCTAGGCTTTAAAAAGTACCCACTTTTAAGGAGGATCCAACCCCATAGATGACTAAAAACTAACTCATATATTTTATTGATTTGATAACCTTCAAAAAAATATGTTTCTCACCCAACAGATGATAACCACCTCTTTAGATCTTCACACTCTTATCCCTCTCAAATTTCCTTCTAGGCCTCTTCGCTCAAATATCTCTTAAAGATTGATTAGGTCATATGACCTTGATATTCACACTTAAAACTTATATTATATATTAATGGATATCCCTCTACTCTCTTTTGATGGTCTATAAGACCTCCTTTCACTCAATAATCTTCTATCTAATTCTATCCTCAATATAATCCACTAACTAGCCAATTAGGACTAAAAAGCCTTATTCTTATACAAGCCTCTTGCTCATATATATATTGGTCATCCACACACACTTCACCACTTATATTTTATAAAAAATATACCTTATGACACATTAAAAGTAAGAATAAATCATTACATTAGGTCATCCATAACTCAAATAGACCAAATCTTTTTTTAGGTCTTATAGAGACCTAATTTCATTATGCTTACTTTAGTACGCATTACCTTATGACCCATTAGAAAAATATACACATATATAAAAGGCAAAACAAATTCATACAATAATAAAATAGGCCTTATCTAACATCCTTCAATCACCATGACACCTTTTAGGTCCAACCACCACTTGAAACACTCCATTAGCACTATTCACATTAGGCCTTTGAACACATAAAAAAGTATTATCTTTAACAAATGAAGATAAAACATAATTTATCCAAAAAAAATTATAATAAATAACTTATAAAAAACCTGAATTACCTCAAAAATATCACTATATGCATTAGACACTTCCACTCAAGAGATAAGGGCTCAAGAATATCTCAACAACCCACTTACTTAGAACTACCAAATTACCTCAAAACATAGTCATGGTGACTTAGAATTATAACACCTATATATAAATTTTAAAAGACATATTATTAATGTAGATTATCCTATGAGATAATTATACCATTTTTAGATAGAAAGATCATATTTTCAAATGGCAAATATTGGTCTTGTAGATCAATCTTGTGATCTTATATCTCACTATCTTATCTAAACCAGGTAGGTTAACTTGTGAAAAAAAATTCACCATATCACAAACTTCAAAAAATTATACCAGACATGAACATGTCTCACAAGTCCTAAAAAAAATCTCTATTCACTTGGTTTCATCATTATATCATGAAAACACATTTCAATTCATCTTTTCACTATTGCTTGGGTTTTTCATTGTTTGCACCATTAGACCTATTAGTGACTGGCTAACTTGGATGACTAGTTCATCACACTTTAAGGGTTTATATTATCCAAAAATATTCATAGACATATAGTATGAGTCTCTACCTTATTCTTTCATTCATTTGCTTACTATGTCCAATGCAATTTTTGACTTTTACGTCTTTAAAAATAAGCTTGTAACTCAACATTTTATCTCTCCCCTCTCTAAAAAATACCACTTAGATATATTTCGGAGATTCCAATACAATATCCAATAACTTACCTAATCAATTCAATCCATCCTGATCAATTTTGAGTAACATCTTCAAAATTAGGTCTTTATTAGGGTTTTACGAGGGTTAAAACTAGTTTCCACTCTTAATGATCATTCATAAAGCATAGTTCCTCAATCCAAAAAATAATGATATGAATTTTGATATAGGACCCTTACCCATATACCATGAACTTCTTAGGTTCCCATGTAAAATTTTTATGAGATGATGAGCACAAGAAAATGCTTCTCAGATCAAGAACTCTTCATTCTGAGCACTCAAGAGACCTCCAAACAACTTTTCATGCCTTGTCCTTCATAATCAGACCTAAAACTTGATTAACATTAATAAAATAACTTCACTCACCTTTATCAATTCTCACATACACACACTTGCCTTGTAAATTGATCCTGATACCCCATTAGGCTTCTCTCTCTCTTTCTCTCTCTCTCTCTCTCTCTCTCTCTCTCTCTCTCTCTCTCTCTCTCTCTCTCTCTCTCTCTCTCTCTCTCTCTCTCTCTCTCTCTCTCTCTCTCTCTCTCTCTCTCTCTCTCTCTCTACTTCATACTTTATTGGGACTTAAACTGACCTTAATGCCTATTTTAATTCTCTTAACACCTCACCACCATGATTAACATATCACTCTAATTCCATAAAACCTTTATCATGCTTAAAAATTCCATAAATCCTTCACATGCCTTAAACAATAGATCATGATACCTCATTAGGCCAAGAAAGGTCTAAGAGTGGTCTAGATGCAGACCTAAACTAAAGGTATTATCCCTATAGGCTCACCCTATAACTCACATGAGTGTTCTAATACCTCACATACATTTTAAAACAACCTCATATAAAAACTCATGCTTGAGATCACTCACTTCATCATGCCACAAACTCATACCTCTACCATACCATGACTAGACTCATGATTAGGCTTTTTATACAACTTGAAATCAATGACATGTACCTTCATATAGCCATAAAGCATTAGTTTCTTTCAAATTCTCTCTTTTTCCTTCAAATTCTATTTCATGATAACATATTTCAATGATAACACTCTATCAATGCCCCATATCACATCAACACACTGCCAAATAGGGACAATATTTTAATGACATCAATGAAAATACTCAACAATCTCCCCCTTTATCATTGATGGAAACCTCTCTCAAAAAATTATATCAACAAGAAACTTCTTCCTCATTCTAAAATTTCTTCCCCTCTGACATAAATGACAAAGTGATGTCTGCAACTTCTTAGATCACACTCCTTGTAATCAAACACTCAACATAAAATACTATGATTTTGTGAGACACAATACAAACATGATCCCCTTATTTTCATGCATACCTTATTATAAATACTCACATAGTCTTGGAGATAATAAACCACATGATGAGCTCACCCTAAGTACTTAGCTTCATTAATGATTGTTAGGGGTAGGAATTACACCCAATTCCTATCTTATGTGTTCAAATGTTTCCTATGTAAATGGTTTAGTTAAAATGTATACAATATAATCTTATGTAGAAACATATTCAAGTATGACACTTTTTTCACTTACATATTATCTTAAAAAATGATACTTGATGGGATTGTGCTTAGTCCTTGAGTGCATGATAGGGTTCTTTGATATTCTTATAACATGTGTATTATCACAATATATAAGGAGAGGAAAATCATACTCCACCTTTTAGTCTTTTAAGGTCTATCTCATCTATATAACCTAAGTATAATATGAAGCTTCTACAATGTACTCAGCTTCACAAATGGATAATGCTACTTATGGTTATTTTTTTCTTATCCATGAAACTAGGCACCCAACTAAGAATAAATATTTACTACTATTACTCTTCTTATCATCCAAACTTCCTACCCAGTCTGCATCTATATAGGATATCAAATTGAACTCCTTGCTCTTTAGATACCACAATCTAAACTCCATATTACCTTTGAGATACATGAGTATCCTTTTGATTACTTGCATATGATTTTCTTTTGGATATTATTGAAACCTTCCCAAAAGACCTACTTCTTACATGATGTCAGGTATAAAGGTGGTGTATATCAAACTTCTAATCATTAACCTATATGATGTCTGATTGATCTTTAAAGACTCATCTTCCTTGCTCAACTTACACCCTATGATCATAGGTGTAATAACTTCCTTATAATATTCCATCACAAACCTCTTGAACATCTCTATTATGTACTTGAATTTTGAAATGAATATACCTTTTTCATATTGAGTGATTTACAACCCAAGAAATATTTATAGTTCTCCCAGCATGAACATCTCAAAGTCTTTCTTCATCACCTTTGCAAAGGTCTTGGTCATGTTCTCATTGTTTCCACCAAATATGATGTCATCCACATAAAAATATTCTATCAAATGATTATAATATTCTATCTTTATGTATATATCACTATCTACAACTCCTCTTTTGGATCCTTGATCCAATAGATACATTTTAAACCTTTCATACCAATCTCTAAGAGCTTACTTTAGACCATAATGAGCCATTTTCAATATACAAACATAGTCCTTGTCACCTGATAGTGATAACCCATCTATTTTATCTATGTACACGTCCTAATCCTTGTCACCTAATAGTGAGAACCTATCAGGTTTATCTATAGATACCCCTCTTCCAAATTCCCACTCAAAAAGGTAGCTTTGACATCCATCTAGTATACCTTGAATCTTTTGAATCCTACATATGCTAGAAACAATTTTATGGTCTCTAATTTTGACATTGGCGCAAATTTATCCTCAAATTCCACCCCTTCAACTTGTGCATATCCCTTGCATACCAATCTATCCTTGTTCCTAGTGAGTTATCCACCTTCATTCAACTTGTTTTTAAACACCCATTTTGTGTCAATTGCATTCTTGTCTTTAGGCCTATGAACTAGTTCTAAAGTCTCATTATTCTCTATTTAGTCTAACTCCTCATTCATAAAACCTATGCAAAGACTCTATTTACTTGCTTCTATAAGTTTCTTATGTTTAATCTTAGACAATATAGAAAAAATCTCTTAATTTGGGTTACTTACCACTCTTATCCTTATTTTAATACATGTATCCTTATTGCCAATGATTTGAAATTCAGGATGATCTCTCTAAAACTATCTTGAGGGGAATTTTGAGTCTTGTCTCTCCTCAAATTATTTTTCTTCCTCATCAACCTATATTGTTTCCTCTTCATTCTTGAAGTCTAGATTCTATGATATATCCTTTTATTGTGAGTGTGATTTCCTTATTTCATCAATCTTCACATTGGTGCTTTCCACTATCATCTACAACATCTTATTATAGCATGTATAGGTTGAGTTTACTAATAAATAGCCCAAAAATATACATTCATTGGACCTATAATCAAACTTACCTATGTCCTCCTCATCTCTTTGATGAAACATTTACTTCTAAACACTCTAAAGTGTTCCACATTAGTAGGTCTACCTTTCCATAGTTTATAAAGGGTCTTATTTCCATTAGTCCTTATCTATTTTTTTATTTAAGATGTAGACTAAAGTACCCACTACCTCTCTCTAGCACCCATCAAATAATCTATACTAATTTAGCATAATTATTTCCATCTCTTGGACTATCCTATTATTTCTTTCCACTACCCTATTTTATTGAGGTGTCTTAGCGACTAAAAACTATATCCTTATCTCATAAACCTCATAGAATTCATCAAACTTATTAGAAAAAAACTCTCCTCATCTATCAGATCTTAGGCACTTGATCTTCCCATTCTTACCATTCTTGAAAATGGCCTTGAATGCCTTGAACTTATCAAGAGATTTTGACATTTAAAAAAAATGCTACCTAAGTCATTCTTGTGTAGTCATTTATGAGTAACATGAAGTAGCTATCTCCTTCAATGTCTTGGATTATTTTAGGCCCATAAATATTATTGTGTATTAAATTCAAGGGTCTTGTAGTAGAGTACTCCTTGGAATTGAACCTTCTTCTAGTATTCTTACCATGTTGACATGCCTTGCAAAGTGTGTTTATAGGTTTGGTGATCTTAGGAATGTTCTTCACATAATTATTAGTGCTTATATTCACCAAATTGTCAAATATTAGGTGACCTAACCTTCTGTGCCATAGCCAAATTTCATCCTTCTTACTCATAAATCATCTATAATTATTGATCTCATTTAGGACATAGATTTTTCTCAGTCCTCTTAGCATTGGTAATTAGCCCTGATTTAGCTCTCCTTATCTCACACCCTATACCATGAAAGGTTAGTGTGTGTCCTTGGTTGTACATTTGACTTACAATAAGAAGGTTATGTTTCAAAACTCCCACATACAACACATTTTCTATCTTATTTTTCCTATTGTCCAAACTCAAGATACACTTGCCAACTATATTGGTAGTTGTATTGTCTCTAACTCTCATTGTTCCTATAACATTCTTATTTAATGAGATGAACTTGTTTTTATTTCCTATCATGTGGCTTGAGAAACCACTATCTATATACCACTTCATGGATTCATGTTAAATGTGAAAGTTAGTCTGAGCTAGAATATATTCCTCTTTAGAAAATAATCCATCTTGACTCTTGAGTTTAATATGACTATTCCTAATTTTCTTTGGTTTTCACACCAATGTTTGATCCTTCTCATGCACTCTAGATGATCCATATGCCTTGTTAAGTACTCTTGACTAATTAATCCTTCTCACATGGTCCCATGATAACTCATCCCTAGAGACCATTCTACAATCACGTAATCTATGGCCAAAGATATTACAATCAAATCAACAACAATTGAAAGAATTGGAATACCTCATTTTATTGGGTTTCCTAATTAGTCTCTTCATTTTGACTTTCATGTTAGTTCTCTTAACTTGTTTTGTATTCTAATATTCTTTCTCAAATGTGCTTATCATATTTATGAGCTACTCATGGTCAACCTTCAAATAATATAGCTCTATCTTAAAATTATTATACTCAACTTATTTTGGTCTAAACTTTATATTGACACTTTCTAAATGATTCTTGATATCCTTGATGATCTTTTCATCCCTTTTGGTTTCTTTTACCAAATCACTCTTCAAGGTATAAATATGTTCCTTAAGATCCTTGACCATAGATCTTAACACTCATGTTTCCTCTTCTTTTTATTCTTGAAATCATCTAGGGAACTTATGATATCATCTTCAAGGTCTACTTCAACTTCTCCTTCTTCACTGTCATAGTAGACTTCTTCATCATACATGTATTCTTGATCACTATATATCTTGTGATTCTTAGGATCACCTTCATGTTATTAGGCCTGATTTAAAGGAATAAGATCTGATACCAATTTTTGGAAGCATAATTATTAATAGGGGTGAATCAATCTTAAAAAATTCATTTAATTCCACTTAACATTCATGAACCATTCATATAGCTAAATCAAAGAACAAACAACCATACATATGAACATGAAATATAAGAATGCATCACATATGTGGGAAAACCTTAAGGGGAAGAAAACCCACTTATATCTAAAAATTTAATATATTCCTATAATAAAAATACCAAATTTAGTGAAGCACCAACTCTACATGGAGCACCAACACCAACTGCCAAGCACCCACTAGTCTAGGCTTTAGTAAGCACCACTCGCAAGGAGGCATTAACCCCCTAGATGACTCAAAACCAAGTTATCCACTTGGTTTATTTTATTACCTTTATAATAATATATTTCTCATCCAATATATGATGACTACTTCTTAATATCTTTAAACTCTTATCCCTCTCAAACTACCTTCTAGGCCTCTTCACTCAACTAGGTCTCTTCAAGATTGATTAGGTCATATGAGCTTGATCTTCATACTAAGACATTATATTAGATATTCATGAATATACCTATACTCTCTTTTTATGGTCTATAATACCTAGTTCCACTAAATAATCTTATATCTCATTTGATCCTTAATACAATCCAATTAGACCTAAAAAGCCTTGTTCTTATACAAACCTCTTTCTCATACATATATTGGTTAGCCACACACACTTGAACAAAAAATATTCCACAAAATACACCATATGACACATTAAAATTAAGAATAAATCATTACATTAGGTCATCAATAACTCAAATAGACCAAATCCTTCTTTAGGTCTCATGGAGACCTAATACCATAAGGCCTACTTTAGGACACATTACATTATGACCCCATGGAACACTCTACACCTCTATAAAAGGCATAAAATTTTCATAAAAAAATAAAATAGGCCTTATCCAACATCCTCTAATCACCATGACACCTTTGGGGTCCAACCACCACTTGAAACATTCCATTAGCACTATTCACATTAGGCCTTTGAACACACACAAAAGTTTGTCTTCAGCAACTAAAGATAAAACATCATTTATCCACACAAACATGAAAATAAATAACTTATAAAAAACCTAAATGACCTAAAAATATCACTATATGTATTATAAACTTCCATTTAGGAGATAAGGGCTTAAGAACATCTTTGAAACTCACTTTGAACTACTAGATTACCTCAAAACATAGTCATGGCAACTTAGAATTACAACACTTGTATCAAAATTTTAAAAAAAATTGATGCATGAATATGATCTTATGATATCATTAGACCATTATTATATATAAATATCATATGGTAAAATAGAAAATATTGGTCTTACAAACCAATCTCATGACTTTATATGTCACTATCTTATTTGAACCAGATAGGTCAAATTGTGTGTAACTTTTTCACCATATAAATAACCTCCAAAACCTACACCAAACATGAAAATGTATTATAAAAACTTAAAATAGTCTCTATTCACTTGGTTTCATCATTATATCATGAAAACACATTCTAATTCATCTTCTCATTGCTATTTGGGTTTTTCACTGCTTACACCATTAGGCCCGTTAGCAATTGGATAACTTAGATGAACGGTTTATCACACATAAAGGGTGTAACCTATCCAAAACCCTTCATGGAAATATAGTATTATTCTCTACCTTATTCTTTCATTCATTTTCTTATTATGTCATGTTATCACTCTAGAGAGCACCCTGCTTGAATATGTGCAAGGCACACCTTCTCTCCAACTGATACAATTGGATCCTCTTGAAGTGTGGGTGAATTTTTATTGAGAATAAAATCTAGAGAGGGTTTATTCTCTTAATATTTATCTCTAAAAATTAAAATATTTTGATTTTTGGGGATGAAAAGGGAGAAATAAATTGAAATGGAAAATCCTATCTAATGGGGTGATACACCTGAATGATTGGTATTCTCTAAAAGATTTTTAAATTAAAGAACACGTATAAATAAATATGAAGTCTTAAAATTTACCCTAAACATTAGTATTTTAGATGAAGGATTGAGAGGATTTTGGATTGCAAAATTTTATTCTTATCTCTTCAAATGACCTATAGAGGGTGAGATTTTCATAGTATGCATGGAAAGGAGATTAAAAAAATGGGACATAGATATAAATTATATGCTAGTAAATATTCAAAATAAAATCTATTTTGATATTAAACTCATGAAAAAAATTCTTCTTTATTTGATAAAAATGGTGTCAATTACAATTTCTTCTCTGCCTTAGGAATTAATTAAAAATGCATTAAAAAAGCTAATATGGATATTTAAAACTAACCTGAAGACAAATTAGTGTTTATTTTACATAATTATTAGTATTGGTTAGTTCAAGACCTAATACTTTTACAATTTTAAAAAAAATCATCAAAATCTCTAAATTTTATGAAAATTTGCATGGTCTTCAAATTTTGGCATAGAATTGGAGGTGGTGGGCTCATGTTGACTTATAAACCTTCCTTGCATGAAAATTATGCCATAAAATTAAAGATAAATACATATTAAAATTTATTTTAAGTTATTGAGTGTCCTTAACTTGTATGAAAAGCATGGGAGATGCATGAAACTAGTCAAACTAGTCAACTGGAGAGATGTGGACTCAAAGACTAGTCAATTTCCACTTGAACTCAACTTGCATGAATTAAAACTTGTGGATTGAATTGAGAATGATATATTAGCTTAAAAAAATATATGGCATGTGGTAACTCTAAAATTAATTTATTTGATATATTTTCAATAACATTCAAGTTGACCATTTAACCAACTAGGCCTATTAGACCAAATAGGTCTAAAAGCCAATCTGTGAATTTGAACTCCATTAAACTTGAAAAAAGATGCCATTAAAACTTAAAAACATTAAATATACTTGGAACAACTTTTCTCATCACAAGATATTGTATTTTGATGAGAAAACACTCACCATTCAGTTAACAGGGTTGAATAGGCCTATTTTGCTCTATTTTCTTGAAGACTAGCCATTTTGATCAAGCTGGTTGGGACACTTACAATATTATTTATGACCAAATAAAAAATTTAATATGAATAAAAATTCTTAGGATTTTACTTCCATTGATTATATTTAATTTAACTATCTTGGACTTCATTTTACAAAAACATGATTTCTACCCTCATCCATATAACTCCATGCATAAAATTCACATTCATAGAATCATATCTAATTTTAATTTACATTTTAAAATTTTTTAGGTTGATCTAAAATTATTTTATGGTAATAAAATCAACTTTTTTCAAAACTAGTTTTTTGAGTGTTTAGTAGGGCTTTGAAGCTAAATCTTTAAAATGATGATTCATGAAGTATAAACTTCCAAATCCTAAAATATTTATATTTATGTGTATCAAACTAACCTCCCCTAACATCCTTGAAAATATTGGGTTCTCATTTAAAATATATGAAAAGTTACCATGTGGAGAAATATGCCTATGGGGTTTTGATTGCATTCTAGGCTATCTACGCTCTTAATGATTGTTCATAAAGCATATATTATAAATTGATCTCAATTGTTAATCAATTATAATTAAATATATGTCCTCAAAACATATTAATATTTTTCATCCAAACTCCACACGTGGTGAAAGATATGAGCATTTGAACAGGAGGCTTGTAAGGGTGCCTAGAACTACAAAAAATGAAAAAATCATCAAAATGGAAATAATTCTTCACATAATTATCAATGAATGAAAACATAAACATGGGGTTTTTATGATGCTATTAAAACACTCTAAAAGTACATTTTGCTTGAAAAGTCAAAAAAACCCTTTTTGGTCAAAATGCCTATTTACTTGTAAAAGCTTGTATAAGCATGGTTTACTTAAAATTTAGAGTTTTGACACTATTTAAACATATTATTATGATATAAAAACATCATCTCATGCTTTCCAAAATTTTACCTAGACATAGAAACCTTTGTGGCACTCCAAAATGATGCCTACTCCAATGGTGATCTTCAATGGACATGTTGAGGACTATTACAAAATAACAAGTATTTCCAATCATCCAATGGATATATTTTTTTTTAGAATTTTCCTCAAGTCATGATGACCCTATGTACAAAATTTGAGGTCTTGAAACCACTTGCAGCGCCTAGAAAGCTCAATTTTCTCTCAAAATTGACCCATGTGCATGGATTGTCTACATATTTGAACTTGAAAATGCTCTTTTGAAATCACAATGACCCATTTAAAATATATTTTTGACATTTTTTACCAAAATTAGTGACTTTTAGGCCATAATTCCTCAGTTTGACCAGCTTTAAAGGGCCAATGACCGGTTTTAGGAATGTTTCGAATGATAGGAGTAGTAATTTGGCTTTGATAGGTCAAATTACTAACATGTCCATTGAAACTTTTAACTTATAAAATAACTTATTAAAAAACAAGATTGTAACTCTACATTTTATCTCTTCTCTCTCTAATCAATACCACCTAGAGATACCAGGGATAGTCCACTACAATATCCAATATCTTAATTGAGCAATTAAATCCATCCTAAGAACTTTTTAACAACATATTCAACATTGGGTCTTTACTAGGGTTATAAGAGGGTTTAAACCAGTTTCCACTCTTAACGATTGTTCATAAAGCATAACCACTCAAACCAAAAACTATTGCCTAGAATTTTGAGCTAGGATTCTTCCCCATATAACATGAACTGATTAGGTTACCATGGAAAAGTTTAATGAGCTTATGAGCACAAGAAAATCCTTCTTGAGTTTAGAATTATTCATTCTAAGAACTCAAGAGACCTCCAAATAACATTTCATGCCTTATCCTTCAAACTAAAACCTAAAACTTCATGAAAATACCTAAAATAAATTGAATCACCTTTATCAATGCTAACCTACTCACACTTGCCTTGGAAACTAATCCTAATACCCCATTAGGCTACACTCTCTCTACACCATAGTATTCATACCTTACTAGACCTTGAATAGACCTTCATGCCTCTTTCCATGCTCTCAACACCTCATTGTCATGCTCAACATATCACTCTCATTACATATAATGTTTCTCATTCTTAAACACTAACATACATCATTCTCATGCTTAAACACTAACATACATCATTCTCATGGTTGGTCTTCTTTGTTCATGGTTCTACTTTAGCTTTGCCTATTATTTCTAATGGTAGATCTCTATGTTTCATGATCATAGGTTTAATGGAGCTCTCCTTGATGGATCATACCTGGGTTTCACAATTTTTATGATTTTATCTCAATTTGACCTTTTACTATCCTTTGGTCTATTAAAAGTCACGTTTAATCCATGATTCAAGCTTCCTAAAACCCTTGTTCAAAAACCCTATGACAAGATTCTTTTAGACCAAATTAAAAAACTAACAAGAATAGTCTATGCAAGAACATTTTAAATATGCTATAGACTTAAGCTTAATTTTTATACTAAGGCTTGGTCATGTTTTTCAACACAACTAAACCTTAGCCTAAAAATTATAAGCTTAGCCCCTTTATGTCCCAAGCTCCTTTGTCCCCTTTCATTTTAATATGATCTAAAATTAATGTTTGTAGGATCCTTTTAAATTCCAAACATGGTCTAAATTTAATTTACATGGTCATTCTTGTTGTAAGCTTAGACTCATGTCTTAATCCTAAGGCCCCATTCATGTTTATTAACATGAATGAGTTTTTAGTCTTAAGGCTTTAGCCTAAGTCCTTTCATGTCTACAAGACCTAACTTAAATATTATCCTTCTTTTTAGGATCAACAGTCCATGCTTAAGTAGAGATCAAAGATTGGATGGAGTGAGATAAGCCTGATAGATACAAGATATTACCCCATGGACCAATCCCACTCAATCACTCAGATCATGATCAATTGACCATGCTCGAGCAGAAGTCAAAGATTAGATGGTGAAAGACCAAGATCAATACTAAAGAGGGTTCCTTGTTATTTTTAAAATATCTTATCTTAAGTTTTACCTTAAGATTTTAGTTGTATTTATTAAAACAATGAAAACTTAGGATAAAACCTATGTTAAGACTTTAATTATTTGAAGGGGCCATGCTTTATTCTGTTGTAACTTATATTATAGACTTTATTCCTAAGTCTTATTTTTATTTATCAATATGAATAAAACATTATTTTATAATCTTTGTCTAAATTTTATGAGGTCCCAAGCTTACTTAATCCATTTATGACTGGAAGAACCAATCACAACCAACTACTCAGATCATGATTAATGGTTCACACTTGCTCGGATGAAGCTGATCGAATGACATGTAATGGGTCAAAACTTCCATGAGACCTACTACGTTAAAATATTAAATTTGATGTTTTCACATCCATCATTTGATGTTTACGAGGCTTTCATTGATGTTTGTGAGGCTATCAAATTTAAGCCCTAATGATATATTGTTAGAGCTTAATTTTGATGTTCTTATGCCCATAATTTGACGTCTACAAGAAGTCATTAATGTCTATGAGACCATTAAATTTAACCCCTGGTGATATATTGATAGAGCTTAATTTTTATGTTTATACAAAATTAAGTGACATCTATGAGGCCATCATTGACGTCTATGAGACCGTAAAAATTCAAGTTATGGACTAACCCACTTAGATTAATGAACATGTTATTCACCTTAGATTAATGAAAGGACATGCTTTGAATTAAATACCTTTCTAACTAGGTTTAGAGTTGCATATGATCAATTATGAATACCATTAACTTAACCTATATTCTTATCCTAAGGTTCAATCATATTTTTCAACATGACCGAACCTTAGCATAATAACCTAAGGCTTAGTCCATTTATGTCTTAAGAACCCCACCTTTGGAATCATTTCATTTATCATGGTCTAATTATTTATACATATAGACTTAACCTAATTCTATATACTAAGGTTCTGATTGTATTAATTAATAAAATAGAACCTTAGGCTAAATACTTATGGTTATATATTCTATCATTTGATGGGGTCCCTTTTATTTTGATCTAAAATTAGCCTAAATACTTTAGCCTCAATATTATTTCATGTTTATTATCATTAAATAAAACCTTAGACTAAAATAATTAACCTAAGTTTTTAACATGGTCCCATGCCAACTTAAAGTTTGTACACCTTTTTAGGATTGATGACTCATATCTAATCAAAGAAACATTATTAAATAGAGTGAATTCACTATGGAATATTTAACTAAACCTCTAAACATGCATGGTGTCACCACATGGCATAAACACATTCACTATGGGACTAGTAAAGACATAGAGATCAAAAGTCCCATGAGATTGCCAAGTGGCACAACCACAAGGCTCAATACAAAGGACATCCAATGGCATGAAACTCATAGGATTGAGATCAATGACTCACATTGATCTTCATAAGATGATTTGATGGAGTGAGATCAAATACAAATTTAAAAAGGCAATGGTCAATTTTTAAAGAATTTATGAAAAAATACCATAAAAAGCCAATTGTATGCCATATAGCTACTACATAAACACCACCTAAGAAAAAAAGGACAAACCAAAGATTTTGTAGGATTATAAAAGGTAAAGGTATAAAGGCAAATTTCTAAATCAAATTCAAGGCACCAAATTCACCTAAAGTGCAAATAACAACCACCAATAAAGCTTGAAAAGACCAATGAAAATCCCTAGCATCTAAAAAAGACTTAATTTGATCCCAATTTGATCATAGTCCAATAAGAGAGAGCTCAATTATCACCCAAAAAAGTACAAACTGATCCAAAAGCAATTTTTAGACCACCAGTGAGTAATATATAAAGTTCACACTCATGGTAGCATCAAAAGGCAATGAGGATACTTTAGTAGGATCAAGGGACTTCATTAGCATAGGGTCTACTAGTTAGTTAGAAATATTCCTTTTTGTGAAAGCATTGTAAATTTTGAAAATGGAATATTCTTTTGTAAAGGCATGTGCAACTTGTTAGTACATTGGCCTAAAGGTCACTCTATTTTATAAATTCTAGTGTATTTTAGAAACATTGTAGAAAGGACAACTATCCTTTACATTTTTTACACTTGTAAGTTGATGCAATTGACCAACATGTTTCCTTAAAATATATAAATGGATCATTATCATTTATAAAGTGATGGGAGTTTTTGAGCTATAAAAATTAGTGTAAACTTTAAAGCAATTTATACAAGCAGAGAATTCTAAGAATATTATCTCATATTATTTTTGTGAATTATTATTTAGCTTCTCTCTCAATTATTTGTTCTAAATCTTAGATTTGAATAGTTCTTTTGAATTTTGGGCATGTACTTTTTGAATGCAGAATTGTTAACTTGTGCATAAGCTAGGTTAATTAAAGGTTCCTTAGTTTTCTTTATTTCATTTGCTCTATATTTGTAGATGTACATCAACTATTTGGTTCTTATTTGCATTGTGTCTTATCTTTCATATAATTTTTCCTAATATATGTTGGGATTTGAGCTTAAGTTGCTTTACTTCATATATTGGTTCTAAGTATATGCTAGGAGACACTTGAACTTTATCATAATATCTGATATGAAGATCAACAACACTTTTCTTCTCTGCCTCACCCTACCCTTTATTTATTTTTTAACTAGATCACTTAATTTAAATACCATTGTAAATATTCACAAAGATTAACATTTAGACTATAATTTGATCACCATTCATTGATATTATTATAGATTACTTCATCTTTTGTAAATATTGTTGAGAGGACCAAGGTGGCTCCCAACCACCAAGTTTTATAAATATTATGGAGTAGATTGTTTGCTTTTCCACTATTTAATCATAGGTAACCATATTATCAAAACCTACCACTCATGCTCTGAATTCTTTGGGTTCTAAAGTGAGATTTTTTATTTGAACACTAATAGAACTTATGATACACTTAGAGGCATCAATAAGCAGAGCTCCACTAGTGTTATAAGGAGGGCCTCAACAAATCCTTATGAATTTGTAGGATCTTTGCTGATTTTGGTGTATTTTGATCAAAGATCATTCTATTCTTTGCATAATTTTACTTCTTTTAGCATAATCATTTAAAGGTCGGTGATATTCATGGTTTTAGACCCATGTTTGTTCTTTTTTTAGACAAAGATCAATGTTCTTTGAAAGTATAAGCTTGATTATGGTAAATATGACTTTAACTTTGTCAATTCAATAGGTTTGAGGTTAGTAATAGCTATTTTGGGTAAAGATTCATAGATACTTTACAAATTTGAGCTCATTTGAGCCTAGATTTATAAACATCATTCACAATTATGTATTTTGACATATTTTTAAGCTAGTTTAGTTGAAGATCTTACTCCTTTATTGTTATTTACATGAATCTTTGCAAAATTTTCTTAATGTGCAAATTTAATATTTGTTATTTGTAAAGGTTGATTCAAAACATCATATTTCAAATAGAATTCAAAGTTCTCAAGCTATAATTTCTATGAATTAGAACAAGGTCACATTCAAAAACAAAGGAACCTAAGCTTGAACTAGAAATCCATAGGAGAGCTAGGTGAAATAAATGTAGGCATAGATGTTCAAAGTCTTTGCCAACTTCACCACTCTAAGGTACTCCTGCATTTGACCTTCATCAAGGTATGGACTAGCTACAGGATTGTTCCATCCACATACTAGGTGTAGTATATGATCTCCACGATTATCTTGAGAAATATTTTCCATTATTTAGTCCAAATGGTGTTATAACTATAGAGGAACACATTAAATGATTTTAAGTTGCATTAAGATTATTAAATGTCACCCATAAAGATGTAACATGTAAGTTGTTTCCTTTTACATTTAGAGATGATGCATATGAATGGTTTCTTAATTTACCTGATAATTACATTACCAGCTAAGATGGTTTTAACAATGTCTTCACTGAACAATTTGGCAAGATCATTAGTCCTTGTGTCTTGTACCAATAATTCACCACCATTAGAAGAGATGATAGTGAGTCCATAAGAGCATTTAATTCTAGGTTTCAAAAGATGCATAGTCAAACCATATATCCCTACAAAGCTAATTATGTTTTGGCTTTAGAAATCTATAAGGATGTAGTAGACACTATGACTTTTGTGTTTCTAAATAGATCTCGTCTAGTCATAACCACTTTATCCTGAGCCTATTCTAAAGAAATGATCATTAATGATCAAATGTATCATTAGGTTAAAATGGCTTACTCTATCCCAAATGTCAATCCACATATGCATACCTTAAATATCATTCCTAAAAACAATTAGAATTTACCTACATTAAATCAAATGCTAGCTTTGAACTAATTACCCTGAGCCACATTGCTCCTAACCAAAACTTAGGATTCTTGAACCATATTATAACTAGATTTAATTCAAATGATCAAAAGGATTTGGTACCAACTAATGGTACTAATAATAATTAGTTTCATAATTTAAAAATTACCAAAAGTGAGAATGAATTTATATTAAATATGGTACAAAAGTTAAGCACTAATTTGCTTCAATTACAAAAGCAAGTTAGTCATATTGGTGAAAGCTCAGGTAGAAAATTCTATTTTTAAAGATTTATTAGACCCAATAATAGGTTTTAGAATGACAATTTTCATAATAATAAGAATAATGAATAATCTATCGATAAGAATACTATGGACATAAATTTGATTGATGTTTCCTTAATTGATTATTATAGGGTACATTGCACTACTAAGCATGGTAAAATTGATTGCATTAAATTCTGTAAAGATTTTGATTATTTTCAAGAAGAATTGGGTAAATTTTAAGTGATTCCTAACAAAGCTAATTGTGCAAGTACCTTAGGATCCAAATCATCTGACTAAGTCAGCATGGTGAAAATATTTGAATTCACTTTTCAAAAAGATAATGAGCCTGATGATATTCTAGAATAAGTACATGCCTTCCATTAATTCTTGAAGAAGACATATCCATTGAGGAATAGAGGGTAGAGGTATCCTTTGACTACCTCAACACCTCCAAACAACTTCAACACTCCTCCATAGACTACTTCAAATAATAATCTAGAACCTCCAAAGGGAAGTACTTCTAAACAAAGTACTAATGCATTTACTCTTTCAAATAAGATTAGATATAACATTGTGGAGAATATGAAGAAAATAAAGGCTAATATCATGTTGTATGAATTGACACCTATCAATAAGCAAAGGGACCTATTTCTAGAATCTTTGTCGAAGAAACCTAACAAGCCATCCAAAACTAATACTATTAATTTTTCTATGTACAAAGCTAAAATAGAATCCACACCTTTTTTGCTCACTATTAAAATATTTGGTAAGAATATAAATAACTTTTTATTAGATTCTAGTGCATCCACCAACATTATTCTAGTAGGTACTTATAAACAACTTGGCTTGAATCCTATCAAATCTGATAGAGTTGTTACTTAGTTAGATAAGTCTAGAGTTAAGGTAGTTGGATAATTATTAAATGTTCATATGCAACTTTCCTCTAAGACTAGAGTCTAATAATTTATTGATATATAAGTTATTGACACTATTAATGTTTATGAAATCTTGTTGAGTAGGGAATAGACCAAGGCCATGAATAGATACATGTCCATTGACTGCTCACATGTGTGGCTACCATGGAAAGTGGTATCAAATCAAATCAGAGTGGAAAGAGAACCAAGGATGAAACATATGATCATGGAATAAAATGTTGTGAATGAAAAGGTAAACATAGTTGACTCTAATTTGGGATTTTTCATTATCAAAACTACTAAGGTAAGTAATTTTAAACCTTCTCATACTATTCCTAGGTTATGGAATATGAATTTTGATGGGGATAGATATAAGTCTAGGTCTAGAGTAGGAGTTTTCCTGACCAACCCTATTGGTAAGATATATCATACCTCCTATAGAATTCAATTTCCATGCACCAATGACCTTGTAGAGTATGAAGCACTAATATTAGGTTTGTAATTTTCCATCAAATACAAGGTTAAATAACTATTGGTTCATGGTGATTAAGAACTATTAGTCAATTAGGTAAGGAGTAGATACTAGTGTGAATTGTAATGCCTTATAAGGTAAAAGTTTAGATTCTAGGATTTACTTAGGTCTTTTTATGCTTTCAATATTGTCTCCATCTCTATAGAGAATGACAAATATATTGATGAGATTTCCTAAGCTATAGACAATCTTATGCCAAGCCAAGACTCTCCAAACTTTAGCATTGAGATAGTTCCATATCCCTCAATCCTAGATAATGTGAAACATTTATAGGTCTTTAATGATGACCAACAGATCCTAGACTTCATGACCAATTTAGGATTATTTGAGGCACATGTCATAGATGAGGCTAATGAAAATATTATTGAAGGAGATAGAAAATTTGTTAACAAAGTCATTTAGTTGAATGATAACAATATTCCAAAGGGTATGATTGCTTTGGAGAGGTTATTTGACTAGGATAAACTATCAAATAACACTAATTTTCACAAGGTAAGTGAGAAGGAATATAAATTAATTGATCTTGGGAATCAAGATCAACCAAAACTCATCAACATTTTTACATGTACCAACTTTGAAAACAAAAGAGCCCAAGAACTCTTAACCCAGTATAAGGACATAATAGCATAGTCTAGTGATGAATTGAATATTTTTGATCCAAGAGTCATCACCCATACAATACCCCTTAAAGAGGACTATAATACTTTTAGGAAAAAGTAGAGGACTTTTAACCCTATATTAGAGCCCATGATCTTCAAAGAGGTTAACAAATTTATAGATGCCAAAATTGTATTACCCATTAGGCATTCAACTTGGGTTGTCAATTTAGTTCCAATAAAGAAAAAAAATGGTAAAATCAGGGTTTGGATTGATGTTAGGAACCTTAATAAGTCATCTAAAAAGGACAATTATCTTTTGCCTTCTTTGGAACAAGTTATACAAATTGTCTCTAGTTATGTTATGTGTCCTTTCTTGATGTATTTTAAGGGTATAACTAAGTGATAGTGAATAAAGAGGACATGATGAAAAAAACTTTCACAACCAAGTGGGGTACATTTTCTTACCAAAGTATGCCATTTGGACTAATTAATGTAGGTGTCATGTTCTGAATAACTATATACCATGCTTTCCAAGGCCTAATTGGTAAGTGCATCATCATCTATATGGATGACTTGACTATCTTCTCCAAGAATAGGGAGGACCATATTATGCATGTACAATAGGTATTTGAACACTGTAAAAGGTATTGGTTTTCCCTCAACTCTAAAAAGAGTATTTTTTATGTTACTGAGGGCAAATTATTAGGCCATGTCATTAATAAGGAAGGAATATAGATAGATATAGATAGATTATATGTTATATCAAAGATAGATCCTCTTAATAGTAGGAAAGAACTAAAATCCTTCTTTGGAAAAATAATTTTTTTAAGAAAGTTTATCTCTAGCTTTGTAGAGATTATCAATCCATTAAATGACATGTTGAAGAAAGATGTCAAAATCACTTGGAATGAAGAAACTATGAAGGCATTTAATGAAATCAAGGATACAATCAACCAAGATTTAGTACTAATAAATCCATATTTATTCAAAGAATTTTACCTTTACTCATTTGATTCTGACCATACTCTTGTTATAGTCTTAACTCAAAAAATTGATGGATGTGACCATCCAATTTCTTTCATGAGAAAAAAATTTAAAAATGTTGAGTTAAATTATTATTTAATTGATAAATAAGCATGTGTATTAGTAAAAGTAGTAAATAATTTTAGGCCCTAAATTATTTGGAATAAAGTGCATGCCATCCTACCTAACCCTAATACAAAGCTCATGTTGAGCCAAAATGAACTTGGAGAGTGAAGAGGTAAGTGGATGTTTGTTCTCCAAGAATATGACATTGAACTCAAGACTAAAAAATTGGTGAGGTACCAAGGTTTGAGTCAAATTATTACCAATGTTAACCCTAAGATTATGGTTGAACAAGAAAGTTTTCAATCCAATGATTGGTATGAATTGTCCATCTACTAATAAATGGCACTTATCCTTTAGGTATGACTAGGGAATAGAAGAGAGATCTAAGACTCAAAGCAACCCATTACCTAATCAAGAATAGAGTGCTATATCAAAATAAAATTGAAAGTATCTACCTAAGATTAATTTCAAAAGAAGAAGCTTCTGAAATAATGAGCACCTTTCATGAGAATCTAGGAAGTGAGCATCCATCTGGAAGAACCACAACCCATAAAATTTTGAGATATGGTTACTATTGGATGACCATATTTAAATACATTAACAAGAATGTAAGAAAATGACACTCATGATAAATATTTAGTACAAAGGAGCCTAAGAAGGCCATACCACTACAACTAGTGATGATTGACAAACCATTTGCCTAATGGGGACTAGAATTCATGGGGGTAATAAACCCCAACTCATTAGAAGGTCACAAGTACATTATGATAACTACTAACTATTGCACTAGGTGGACTGAGGTAGTAGCCACCAAGTAGTGTAGAACTGAAGAAGTGATCAATTTTTTAGAAGAAAACATATGCACCAAATTTGGAACTCCAGTCTCCCTAGTATGTGATAATGGATCTACTTTCACATCCATTGAAATGATAGAATGGGGATATGATAATAGTATTATTCTCAAGTTCTTGTCTAATCATTACCCTTAGGGTAATGGAGTATTTGAATCAACCAATAAGAACTTGATGAAATAAATAAAGAATTTTGTTGTAGACAAACCCAAAACTTGTCATAAGATTCTCAAATATGCCATTTAGGAAGATATAATAAGAATCAAGAAATCCATAAAGGCATCACCATTCTTGTTAGTGTTTGTCCAATAGCCCATAATCCCTATCACCCTTAAGTTACATACATATAAGTTCATGTAGGAATATATGGAATAAGATTAGGAACTTACAAATTCAAGAGTGTTAGACATTATTCAAATGAAAGATGCACGAGAAGAAGCTTTCTCTAATTTTAGTAAATACTAAGTGGATAGGTTAACTATTTTATAAGAACTCAAACATCATTTTGATCTGAACTTTGTTTTTAAGAAGAATTACACATATGAGATGAAAGATCAAATTATTGAAACATAGTCATGCTTTCACTTAACAAACATCCTTTCCTTGGACAAAGTTCACAATCATAGTTAGTTTTTTGAGGATCAAACACTTTACCAAATCCCTATAATTGGTTAACCTAGTTCCCAACCTTTGTTAGAAAGCCTAAATGGTATAAAAAATACAAAAATAAGAGCTTATTACAAAATTAAAATCTTTCCAAGTAAAGGTGATTCTAGTAACCTCCACTAGGGCTATGGATGCCTGGCTAGTAGTGGAGAAAGGCTATGAGTGGAGCCAAAGTCATCTCTATTAGGGATATATATGCCTATCTCTTATTAGATAAATTCCCAAGACTTTCCTAAGCTAAATCATGGTTCTTAGTGAATATCCAAACATATTGTGAGTCGGTGTTAATGATTAAAGGCATGAAACCTAGAAGTTGTCCCTTGAACCCCATGGTAAATATTAAGTGGAATAAAATCACACACACAACATGGCTAGGTTTTAATATTTAATTTTAATACTATAGGTGTAAGGTTTGTTTTAACCATAAACTAATTTTGATGATGGCATTGATCAATTAGAATAGGTAACATAATTATTTATCTGAACTAGAGTCTCTAAATTCTAACATATTTCTATGTTTCCCCTATAAATCACCATTTATTGAGGGTAACATACCCCCATTTCTAAAAAATGGGGACCTTTGTGTTGAAAATTTTCAAAATTTGTATTTTGAAGTTGAAATTCACTTGACTACAACATCATTAACACGTTATTCACATTATTTGCATTTGAATATCATCCACCCCATGGTCTAGTTGGTCTTATTTATTCATGGTTCTACTTTAGCTTTGCATAATGTTTCTAATGGTATATCTCTATGTTTCATGATCACATGTTTAATGGATCTCTCCTTGATAGATTATACCTAGGTTTCATAATTTTAATAATTTAATCTAAATTTGACCTTTTACTAGCCTTTGGTCTATTAAAAGTCAAGTTGAATCCATGATTCAAGATTCCTAAAACCCTTGTTTAGAAACCCTAGCACAAGATTATTTTGTACCGAATTCAAAAACTAACGATAACAATTTACATGAGAACATTTTAAATATGCTATAGACGTAAGCCTAATTTTTATACTAAGGCTTGGTCATGTTTTTCAACATGACCAAACCTTAGCCTAAAAATTATAAGCTTTGCCCCTTTATGTTTCAAGCTCATTTATCCCCTTTTATTTTAATGTGGTCCTAAATTAATGTTTATGGGATCCTTTTAAATTCTTAACATGGTCTAGATTTAATTTTCATGTTCCTTGTTATTGTAAGCTTAGACTAATGTCTTAATCCTAAGTCCCCATTTGTGTTTATTAATATGAATGAGACCTTAGTCTCAAAAATTTAGCCTAATTCCCTTCATGTCTATGAGACCTAAGTTAAATATCACACTTATTTGTAGGATCAATGATCTATGCTTAAATAGAGATCAAAGATTAGATGGAGTGAGATAAGCCCAATAGATCTAAGGCATTACCCCATAAACCAATCCCACTCAATCACTCAGATCATGATCAATGGATTGTGCTTGAGTGAAGGTCAAATATCAGATGACGTGAGACCAAGATCAAATACTAAAAGGGGTTATTTATTATTTTTAATGATATTTTAGCCTAATTTTTACCTTAAGGTTTTAGTTGTTTTTATTAATACAATGAAACCTTAGGATAAAACCTATGTTAAGATTATAATTATTTGAAGGGGACATGATTTATTATGTTTTAAATTAACTTATAGACTTTAATCCTAAGTCCTATTCATATTTATCAATGTAAAAAAAACATTAGTCTATAATCTTGGTCTAAATTTTATGAGGTCTTGAGCTTAGTTAATTCATTTATGACTATAGGAACCAATTATATCAAACTCCTCAGATCATGATCAACAGTTCATGCTTGCTTAGATGAAGCTGATCAAATGAAACATAATAGCTCAAAGCTTCCATGGGACCTACTATATTTAAATCTTAAATTTGAAATTCTCACACCCATCATTCAACATCTACAAGGTTGTCATTGTCGTCTATGAGGCCATCAAATTTAATCCCTAGTGATACATTTTTAAAGCTTTATTTTGATGTTATTGTGCCCAACATTTGATGTCTATCAGAATGTCATTGAAATCCATGAGACAATCAAATTTAAGCCCTATTTATATGTTTCTAGAGTTTAATTTTAACACTCACATGAATGTTTTTGACATCCATAAGGCCATCATTGATGTCCATGAGACCATCAAAATTCAAGCTCATAGACTAATCCCACTTAGATAAATGAACATGTGGTTTGCCTTTATAGGATCAATGGGGTCTCATTTGTAAAATGATCATGCACTTATATTTTAAAAACAAATAATCACCTTAGATTTATTAAAGGCCATGCTTTAACTTAAATACTTTTTTAACCAGGTTTAGAGTTGCATAGGATCAATTATGAATGCCATGAACTTAACCTAAATTCTTATCCTAAGGTTCAATTGTATTTTTGAACATGACCAAACCTTAGCATAATAACCCTAGGATTGGTCCCTTTATGTATTAATACTCCCCATTTAGACTCATTTCATTTATCATGGTCTAATTGTTTGTAGATATAAACTTAACCTAAGTCTCTATCGTAAGGTTTTGATTGTATTCATTAATACAATAGAACCTTAGGCTAAAGGATTATGGTTATATATTCTATCATTCAATGGGGTCCCTTTTTTTAAAATCTAAACTTAGCCTAAATAATTTATCCTTAAGATTAGTCCATGTTTATTAACAAAAAATAAAACCTTAGACTAAAATATTTAACCTAAGTTCTTTACATGGTCCTATGCTAACTTAAACTTTGTGCACCTTTTTAGGATCAATTTCTCACATCGAATTGGAGAAACATGATCAAATAAAGGTCATTATGGACTATTAACAAAATATATGAGAAATCATGGAGCCATCACGTGACACAAACACATTCACTACAAGACTAATAGAGACATAGATCTTAAACGGCCTATGGATTGACAAGTGGTGCAATCATGGGGCCTAGTACAAAGGACAACCAATGGTATGAAACTCATAGGATTGAGATCAATGGCATGAATAAATATATATAAAATGATCTAAATAAGAAAGATCAAATATAAATTTCAAAAGGTAATGATCAAGTTTTAAAGCATTTATGAACAAAATGCCATGAAAAGCCAACTGAATGCCACAAAGATGCCATACAAAAACCACCTAAGTAGAAAAGGACAAAAAAAAGACTTTGTGGGAAAAAAAAGGCAATGGTAGAAGTCCAAATCAAATCCAAGTCACCAAATTCACCTAAGTACAAATAATAACCACCATTAAAGCTTGAAAAGACCTAAAAAAAGCCTTAATATTTGTAAAAGCCCTAATTTGATCTCAATTTGATCATAGTCAAACCAAAGATAGTTTAATTATCACTTGAACAAGTAAAAATTGATACAGAAGCAATTTTTAGACCATTAGTGAGAAATTTATAAAGATCACAATCATGGTAGCATCAAAAGGCAATGAATTTACTTCAGTAGGATCAAGGGACTTCATCAAGATAGGGTCCACCAAATAGGAAAATTTCTTTTTGTGAAAGCATTGGAAATTTTTAAAATGGGATATTATTTTGTAAAGGTATGTGAATATTTTTAGCATATTGTCCTAAAGGTTATTCTATTTTAGATAGTCTAATGTATTTTAGAAAATTTGTAGAAAGGATAGCTATCTTTTACATTTTGTACAATTGTAAGTTGATGCAACTAACTGACATGCTTCCTTGAAATCTATAAAATGAGAATTATAATTTGTAAAGTGAAGGGATTTTTTGAGCTATAAAAACTAGAGTAAAATTTGAAGCAATTAATACAAGCAAATGATTTTGATAAGATTGTCTCATCTTGTTTGTTTTAAATCTTAGATTTGAATAGTTATTTTGAATTATGGGCATGTACCTTTTGAATGTAGAATTTTTAACTTCTGCATAAGCTAGGTTAATTTAAGGTTCCTTAGTTTCCTTTATTTAATTTGATCTGTATTTGTATATGTGCATTATCATTCCACTTACATGAGGAGAACTTTAAAGTAAACATGGTTATTATTTGCATTGTGTCTTATCTTCCTTAGAAGTTTGCCTAATATATGTTGTGATTTGATCTTAAGTTACTTTATTTCATATATTAGTTTTAAGTAGATGCCTGGGAAACACTTGAACTTTTTCATAATATCTAAGATGAATATCAACAACACTTTTCTTCTCTACCCTACAATACCTTTTACTTCCTTTTTAATCAATCACTTTAGTTAAATACAATTATAAATATTCACATAGATTAATATTTAGATTAAAATTTGATCACCATTCATTGATATTAGTATATATTATTACATATTTTACAAATATTGTTGAGAGGACCAAGGTGGCTCCCAACCACCAATTTTTATAAATATTTTATAATAGTTTACTTGATTTGCCACAACTTCATCGTAGGTAACTAGATTACCACAACTTGATACTCATGTTATAAATTCTTTGAGTTATAAAATGAGAAGTGTTATTTAAACATTAAGAGAACATTTTATATATTTATAGGTATCAAAATCTTCTTATTAAGGGATTTAATGAAGAGGTTGCACAACTTTCTCTAGTCCATATGAGGAACACTGGAAGATGAATAAAGGACTTTCCACCATCTTGTGATAAAATGGGTAATTAATTTCATTATATTCTTGTTTGATGTGGATAAAATATTTAATGCCAATATTTATAAAATTATTCATATAGAAATCCTTGATCAAATCAACCATTAATTGGTAGATGGAATGAATGGACCCTTTAAGCTAGTGATAATACCAAATAAGCACTATTCCTTTTAAGGTTTTAGTAAATATTTTGGAAAAAAACCCATACTAAAGGTAAAATATCCCTCATAATGGTGGTATAAATCTTGATGTGTATATTATGATATCTCTCCCATTTGAACTTGGGAAGGTCTTATAGGGGCATGGAAGAAGAACTCTTTGTATGATGAGATCAAGGGGCTCCTTAAGGTATTTGTCATAAGTCCCCATGTTATTAAACCTAGTTGTTGACATGGTTATAATATATTAGAAGGATAGGATTGTATATGGGTTTTTTGGATAACCATTAGGAGGAATATAAAAGGATTGATAGGGTGAATTGGAATAAATTGATAAATAGTTATCCATATAAGTAGATATAGAGAACATGTGAAAATAGGAAGAGGTTTGTTAGATGTAAAAGGGTTGGTGATTTATTAAGGATGGGAATATGTGGTTTACACATAGATCAAAGGTATATAAGGTGGAACATGGATAGTTTGCATGGGAGTATAATAAGTGGGAGGCACATGAGGTGGCACATGGCTAGTTTGTATTAAGGAGTGTACGTGGGAGGCACACATCTAGAAGAGGTAAAGAGGGGTGGGTTATTGTCTTACATTGGTAAAGTGTAGATGAAAACACTTCCAATAATGGGTTTGTTAGGTTCTTGGTAGGATAGAAGAATTTTGGAAGTGTCAAGGCTAAGGAATCCATAATTAAGGATGTCCCTAAGGGGTTGGTTAGAGACATAAATTGGTATAAGTGTTTGCTCTTTTTATGGTGGGAAAATGTAAAATTATTGTTTCAATAGTTTAAGGGCCATTATTTGGTTGGGATAGGGAGAAAGATGAACTTGTGTATGAGGATTTAAGACCATCCCTTAACTTATAAATTATTGGTTATTCTCTAAGTCACAAATATGACCCACCAAAGTATCAATGAGCTTGTTAGGGCCAATGGTGGTGTTGGGTTTAGGGGTGTCCTATATATGAAGGGTGTGAGTGAGAGATTAGTTAGTGTGAAAGGATTTATTTATAATGGGAGTCTTATTGGTAATGGTTAATGTTTGTACCAATAGATTATAAGAACTTTGGTTCTCATTAGTGGGATGTGTAGCCACTTACATGAGATTAACCTTGTCATCCAAGTGGTAGATCCTTCTTAGATAATGATCATATTTAGCAACTCTTTCCACATCTAGGATCTATAGGCTAATAGGTGCTCTAATGGATGTATGATTAGTGACCATAACTTATCCAATGAGGGTCATAACATTGGAATTAGGATGATTTCCAGTAATTTAAGATATGTCTTACACTTCATGAACATGAAACATAGTCCTAGTTTGAGTATTATGGTGAGAATAATCATAATATTGATAATATACACTGGTGTTTAAAGCAAGGATAATTTTAAGAATATAACCCTAAAAGATTACTATAAAATCCTAGTGAATTGAGAGTTCAGGTATAATTCCATAGGTGAATCTTTGTCAAAATTTCCACACTAGTATAAATTGATTAGAGATTTCCATAAGTGAATCTTTATCAAAATTGCCACACTAGTATGAATTGATTAGTGATTTCTATTAGATCTTTTCAAAAACTATAAATAGATGGTGAATCAAGAATCATATTCAAATAAAAAAATAATGGAAAAAATCATAGTTAAACCCCTTTCCCCGAACACATTTATGAGGCAAATATGATTGAGGTGGAATAATGATTATGATTAGTGGATACCCTAAATTTTTTAGAATAACTATTTTACTTTGCCCTATGAAATTGGGGACAATCCATCCATTTCAAACACTTTCCCAAATCAATAAATCCAAGAAAGGAGGACATGAGAGACAACACAAATAAGAACTGATATAAACCCATCCCAAACCTAAACCCTAAGTAGGTGTATATGACTTTGAAAACATTCATCACCACATCAATGCACATACACACATTCATAATATTTTTGAGATCTTGATAATCTCATTACTAAATAAATAATCTAAAATAAATAAGCTATATAATAAGATCCATTCTATCTTACCACATGGAAAGGCAAGACACAAACACTCACCTCTATGAAAATTCAAATTTGAATCCTTAGAAATTAAAAACTAAAATTGAAATTTTTATAGGGATCTTTGTGTTTGTATAGCTAGAAGACCAAGGACATAAAATGTACAAAATGGGCTCAATCAACATTATATCCCTGTATTATAGCATCAAGTTAAACAACTCTTGAGTTAATATATGGACACAATCCCCTTCTACTTGGGGTATAACAAGGAATAGTATATGTTTTGGGGGCATTTGTGTTTTTTAGGCCATTTAGGTGAATATGGTGTTTGTCTCATTGGTATAGTAATTTTTTATTCATTCATATCACCTTTGACGACTCATGCCAATATTAATAAATGGTAGAAATATTAAAGATGTTTGTACTTGCATGATACCATCATTTTTTGTGATCGATGAAGCTAGGATTAAGATCTCAAACCTATCCACTAATCATAATTCATAAATGAGTTTTAAAATATTTTTTGTTAATAAATGAAAATGTTTATAATTTTTTAAAATAAAAGTCTACCCATGTAAAAAAATATAATCTATCGATTGGTTAAAATGGAGAACTTTTAAATTCCATTAATTAAAAACTAAAGGCTATAGTAATTTCTTCAAAATTGATAATGACATGAAAGCATGCATAATACTACAATGAAAATATCAAATTTAAAAGGCTAGGTAAATTTTAAATTTTCTTTATTTCTCTTTCATTAATTTTTATCGAAGCAAAAATTACATTATACATGTACAAATGGATAAGAGTTGTTACTAGCTATTTGAAATTTTAAGTTGCATCATAGATATTATTGATATTTTAATCCCAAAAATCTCAAAATCTCAATTACCATAAGGAAGACCCATTATTTTTTTGGAAAAATGCCTTAAAATGACCTAGGACACTCATTTCCTAAAGCTCAACCAAAATTGAAGATCTAGGTTCAAATTTTAACTTGTAAAGTTGAAAATTACATCTAGACCTCCACTTCCCACTTTACTCATAACCAATGCAAACTAGATATTGGAATGAAATATGCAACTTTCAATCTTGAAAATTACTTCCCAACCTCTACTTCTCACACAAATCTTTCCCATTGGAAATCAAAACCTCACTCATAATTTGTAACTTGCAAAGTTTTAAATTAAAAATGGAGTTTTACTTCCCACCAAACACATACCTTATGGAAACCAGAGATTGGAATGTAATTTTCAACTTGAAAAATTGCAAATTGATTTCCAAACTCTATTTCTTGTGTATCACTCGAACCAAAAACTTGAACTTTGGTTACAATTTGTAACTTTAAAAGTTAAAAATTACAACTCAAGTTTTGCTTCCTAATAAATACCCTTAATATGAAATCTAGAACCCTGATTGTAATTTGTAACTTGTAAGGTTTTAAATTGTGCCTCAGGTTCTACCTTCACATTTTTAAATAGCCAAGATATCTTGTAGAGAATGGAGGTCAATGTGCAAATCATAATTTTTCAAAGTTTCAAAGTTGCTTCCAAACTCCATATTTATGAACCTCCCACTAACCACCGACCTAGGGGGATTTATTATAGGGGTTATATAAATGAAATTAGGGTCATCATAATTCATTGTTAATTTGTGAATTTAGAGATTAGGGTTCCATGCCTTAAGCCACAACTTTTCAAGACATGCATTTGAGCCACACTGCCACACATTAAAGACATGCTTTGAACCAAATGTCATTACTAATCATGCCTATTATTCCTCTGTCATCCTTGCATCTTTTTTATATTTCATTTTTGTTGTCATAGTTATATTTCCATACCATATCTTTCTATTTGTTAGCATCTGGGTTTTCCCCCTATTTAGCATTGATTGTAGGATTTTTAGGTTATTTTTATAGTGTCATTATGAAGGTCATATGATTGTATCAAGTCATTCCTTCCATTTTATTGCATTATAAAATCTAGGGTTTTGAGATTCATAGTAACTAATCTAATATTTGAAGTAAGATTGCCTACATAGTCCTTAAAAACTTTTCACTTTCTATCACAATTACAAAACCTATGGGATTTACACCTATATCTACAACCTGATAACTCTACAAACAAACCTAGTGCACTAAACAACTCCAAAGCCCACCAAGGATATTAATTGCATTTACAAGCCTAAAACCCATTGTATTTTCCACTAGACATTATAAGTTTTTAGTACACCTAGTGGGACTCTTTGTCAAAGAGGTTGTAATATTTTTTGTGTTGTCTTTCACTAACTAAACTTTAGATGCATCTATATAAACATCAATGGTGACTCTGATATTACATTAGCTAGTCAAGCAACCTAGGTATTCCTTTTGAAGATTATTGATGATAATTCCTTGTGTTCTTGCTTTGTAATGAAGTTTCATGGCTGACTTTGGTGTTGAGTATGATTTTACACAAGTTGGTGAGGATTTTCAAGCTTATAGAACTTATTATCAACCTTGGTATGATCCTTACCAACCCAATCATGAACCTGATAAATCTCATAACAAGGTTCGTTATAGGATTGATAAGTATTATGATGGGGTTGATAATGATCACATTGAAGTTGCTAATATTACTCTTCATAAAGGCTATGATGATGATCATGATAAAAAATAATATGAAAACTTATGGCAGAATTACAACCCTCCATTTCCCTCTCCATATGGACACCATATTGTTGGACAACCCTATGATTATGTCTACCAAGAAACCTATCAAGAAACACCTCTCTATCAATCCCAATATGATCCCTGTCCTTCATACCCTGATGCCTACCAACCTCAAGGGTCCTCTTATGAATATTTTCATATGAAATAAGATGATTCCATGGATTATACACAAATACATTATTGGAAAGATAAAAATCCTACTTATGTAGGTGTTTCTCCTTCTAATCAACCCAAAAATTCACTTCCATATGAGCTTACTAGTGCTTTTCTCTTTTCCAAACCCACTCATAAGACTTCTCCTTCATCCCACACTCCATATCCAAATCATCAACCTTCCAACACACCTCCTATTCCATCCCCTTCACATTAGCATACTCATAAACTTTCCACCTCAACCCTTTTTGAGGAAGAGCCTATCTTGAGAGAAGAAAGTGAAGAAGAGTAAATTCAATTCATGGTTAATCAAGAGGATCTCATGAGTGACTATGAGGAAGAGATCATCATAGGGAATCCCCATAGTGAACAAAAGGGCAATCCAAAAGATTTTGCCTCCATATTTGAAGGGATATATGTCTATGAAGCTAACTTTAATGCCTCTATTTTTTAGGGGATGTGTATCCATGAGGAATGTGGGCAAGACTTGAAGAAGGAGGTGTATGAAGAAGACTCTATGTCTAATTATGAAGTTGTAGATGACCATATCAATCATGAAGTGGAGTGTACTAGCAAGAATGAAGGTAAAATCACTCCTCAATAAGTTGCAGTCTTAAGAGAGTATCATGAGACCAAGGAAGATGAAATAACCCTTAAAGATGACATTCATGAGGAAGAAGATTTATGGTATAAAATCAATGTCATATGTAAGGAATTTGATATGTTGGGTAAAGTTTTTTCTTCCCCAAAAGATTTCATAGCTAATGACAAGTTTGATGATGAATCTAAACATGATATTGAGTGTTTAATCAAACATAAAGATGAAGTTCATTATGTTGGTCAAGAACCTGCTATCATGAAGTCATTTGATGATGATAATGTACTTAAAGTTGTAGACATGGATAATGATATCAAGGTATATCTTGTTGTACCTAAAATATAGTCAAAAACTCCATCTAAGGTAAAACCACATTCAAGGATGTGGGAACATGGTGAAGTAGATCATGGTGCTTCTAAACATCAAGCACATTATGCCAAGGAGGAGAGAAAGGATGAGAAGAGTGCCATATATTCAAACTTGCACATCTCAGATCAAGTTCATGAGAAGTTTGAGGCTATTTGGACGAAACAGGAGTTAATTTACATATAAAAAATGTATGGATATGATTGTTTTTCATTGAATATCATGATAATGAAGTTGGAAAACACCATGAAGAAGAGAGAGACATCAATACTAAAGGTTAAAAGGCTACATGTCTCACTAAATCCTTCATGTCATGAATCAAGGAAGGTTTCAACCTTCCCCTTTGATATAGGAGGGAATTTTTATCTTAGGTTAGCTAGTGTTTGAGTCAGTTGTTTGGTTTGGTGTGTGTGTTCCATAAGTGCTCATGAAGCACAAGTGTGTTTTGATTAGTTTCTTATCTTAAGTGTTACTCCTTGTTGGTTTTTTCCTTGTGTTTTGTGTGTTGTCAAAGGTAAGGTGTGTGTCAAAAATCATGTACATATGACTACATATCCCAATGGAATGATAAGGTTATTGGTCTAGTTAGTATATCAGGCATACGACCCTTATAAGTCACCAATTTGTTGACTAAATTTGACCTTATAGGTCAAATCAGGACCCCTATATGAAAAAAATTTATCTTTAGAGGGTTACATAGGATTTAATATTATGTTGTAGGGTGTATTATATGTTAATTAATGTCATTTAATGTTGTATTAGTCTTATTAGTAAATGTGTCCTTTTGAGTCATTTTAGGGGTCTAATAAGAGAATTTAATGACTTGTACAACCTCTTATGGAAATTTGAAGGATTAAAAGGGATTATTTCACACCCCATGTTTCCTTTGATGTCTTAGGTAACTATTACTAGCTGAAAATTAGTAGGTTATTCAGAAAAAGGGTAGTTTTCTTTAAAAATTTGAGCATTTAATGAGGTGTACAAACTTGTATATAATCATAAAATTTGTAACATTTAAATAGTGTCCCTTGGTCTTTCAAAAACTATTTTCAATGATCATTTTTATTTTAAACTTCAAAAAATAAAGAAAACCACTTATCTCTCCTTTCACTAGACTTGGCAAGTAAAAGTAGTCTTCAGGTTTGTACTTGGTATGGTCAACATGAGAGGTTTCAGGAAAAATTCTCTTTGGGCTGTATTCTAAAATTATTCATATTACATTTGATGTTTATTTTTAGAGTAATGGTTGTCTTTACTTTATGAACTATTCTTAAGAAGTTAACCTTTCTAGTTTGTTTGCTAATCTATGCACCTTATAGGTTTTACCTTGTTTTTAGGGATACAATATAATTAACCTACCCATGTTGTTTATAAATGACATTGGTTCTAACTTAAAATTATTCCCATGATTTTTTCAAGTTTTAATTTGGTTTGAAGAGCCAATCACCTTAGGTTTACAAATTGGTCCCATTCTATGTAGCAGGCAGGTTTCTTCCACTCCCAATATTTTCAAGTCCTATTAATGGTTTTAAATGATGGTGATGGATCATGTCCATATTTAAATTTTTGTTTCCTTTCATTATATCCTCATTACCTAAATCATCTTCATGGTTTGTAGCCATTTACCACACATACAATAAACCTACCCTATGACTACCATACACAGTCAGCCAAGTGAAGTGTGCAAAGCCTTGAGACACGGTATGGAGTTATGGTATAGGTCATAAATTTTATAACACATTATCATGGTAGGATCATCAATAAAAAATTTCACTTTCTAGAAGAGTGACTATGACTGCCATACATAGTCACCCATAAAGTCATATAATAGAGAAAATGCATATACATGTACCTCGTGATGGTGTCATGCTAGATGAGAGCCTTAATGGTGTTTTATAACCTTTGAGATGCGAGGATTAAATTTTGAGGCATTTTAATGGATTAATATTCATTGAAGTTCAAGATAATGCTCATTTCCCGCACTCCCTTTTACTACCTACATATAGGAAAATGGTCACCTATTGGTGGTAATAATAGATAATTTAAAATGTCATATAAAGGTTTTGGATCATAATATGGCACCTTATTTGAAGTCCTCATGTGTTTAAGAAACATTTTATACCCATTTTTAGTGCTCTCTTGGTATGTGAGATAGAGAGACATGATTAAATGGTGTAATGACTGTATTTAGAGATTAAGTCTCTAAAAACACAAAACAAATAACCTAAGCATTTTGCCAAAGCTTCACAATAGGGTTGAATTTTTTTTGAGAATATAAATGAGAATGAATTATATCCTCTACATAGATCAATATCTTCATAAAATTTTAGGGGTAGATAACTATCATAGATCAGTTATTGAAAGGCTTAAAGTTGCCAAATTATGCACTAATTTCCTTCATTAACATCTATAGGTTTTTTAACCTCAAAGGAACCCCACTTCCCAAGGTAGAAAATACAAGTATATCATCATGTTTTAAGAGTCCTAACAGGTTTGAAAAGTCACATGAATTATTTGGAAGAGGCCTAAAGTGAAATGTAATGACTAGATGATCATTTATAGGTGTATGGTACTCAGAAAAGGCCACCTACAACCTACCTTTAGGTGCTCATAAAGTTAACTTGTAGGATAATGAATCTATAAACATAAAAATATGATAGGAAAGGTTATAAAAATATCTAAAAGGTTCTCAAAAATAAAATGACTCATTTTCCAATGATGAAATCATACCTATAAGGTCCAAATGGCTAAAACATAGTCTTAATTAACTATAGGTGACAGTAAACTGAGGTAAGGAATTGAAGCGAGGACCAAGGAGTTAAGTATGGAAACACTCAAATTAACCTTTTTCATAGGTTTCCAAATTAATTCAAAATATCTCAAGGGTTCCCCAAATAGCATGACATGTATCCCAAGGTGAAATCACACCCACAAGCTTCTTTTTTTCTTAGTACATTCCATTTTACTTCCCTATATACAGATAGTGAAATGAAGCAAGGTATCTAAGTTTTTGTGTTGCATGAAATTAAGGTGAACAAAGAAACCAATAATTTATAAATCACCATGAAATATTTAATAAGATTTATATACATTGTCTCAAGCTTAATCATGCAACTATACCTACTAGTGCCTTTGCAAAGAGGTCAACATAGTAAAATTTTATGCATACAGTCTAGATCAGGTATGGGTATAAGGATAATTAATGGATTATTTGGAATTTTTAAAGTATTATTTAAGTTATAAAAATTATACCTATAGGTGCCTTTTCAAATAGGTCAACACGGTTAAAAATTATGCATATAGTATGGATTATGCAAGGGTATAAGGAGAATTTATGGAGTATGTGGAAGTTTGGAAGGATTATTAAATGTTATAACACATTAATAATGATAATAAAACCCTAATAAGTGGATATATAATAAATAAAGGGCCTAAAACAAGTAGCATAGAGTCAATTTCAAGGAACCCTGCATAGTACCCTTTTTGCATTGTTTGCCTTAGCATTTGAAGACGTTAAGAGGTATTTTGACATATTCAAGGGCCAATTTTTTATGTAGAGTGTCCTTATGAATTATTTAATCTCCTAAAATATTTAATTAGTATAATAAAATAGGGTAAGTTCCCTCTAGTTTTTCTTAGATAGAGGGCACTCCCCTTAAGTGTAAACTAGCAGGTTTTAGGGAAAAGGGGATGAAGGGTAATCCAAAGAGATTTTTGGAACTTTATAGGAGGTGTAGGAAGATTTATAACAACTATTAAAACATGATAAACCAAGAAATATAAGGTTAATCCCAATATGGTATCCAAAACCCTCAATCATGTAGGCATACCTACTAGGTAGATTTTAGGCCTAAGGCCAAATGGGGAGTCAACTTCTTTTCCAACCTTGGGTGAAATTTATAACCAGATATAACATGTTTATAGGATTATAATATATATTTTTAAGCTATTTTTATTTATGTAAAAACATAAAAAGTCATTTTGAGCCTTAGAGTGCAGACAAGCCATTAGGCATGGTGAGGCCTAGAAGCCAAAGAGGGGGTCATTTTCAACTCTAGCCATAGGAAAGAATTAAAATGGATTGGGAAAAGTTTTTAGGGTATTTTTAGATATGTTAAATCTTTAAAATTTTAGGGGAAGCATAGATAAATCCATTTTTGGCTCAAGACAACCTTACACCTATAGAAAATGGAAAGAGGAGCTCGATAGGCTAGTTTTGAATACTCACATCTTTCATGAAAATATGAATGGATGACAAACGAGTTTATTAGTGTTATAAAGGGTCCTAAAGATCATTATTGTGTAATTTTTTTTTAATTTGAACATCAATTTTTTATGAACAATGCTTAAGAGGTAAAACTGTCTAAAACCCTTGTTAAACCTTTATAAGGACATGATTGGGAAGATGAGTATGGTAAGCTACTCTAAAATAATAGTTTTCCTATAGTTATTATTTTAATATGTATAATAATTTATCATGATAATCCCTATTATTATTATTTTTATGGAACTATATGGATGGATCATAAAATAGGATTTTCTTCACAATTTTATGTATTGTGAAAGTTGTAGGAGGTTTCAAGAGATATAAATCACATGGGAGGGAATATTATAAATTAATATAACTCCCAATTTAAATTATATATTTTTAAAAAAATCATAATTTCATTAACTATCTACATCATCTTAGCCAGTCAAACCAAGCATAGTGGACATGGTAGTGAGAAGGGTGAAAAACTTCAAGTGGATGGCTTTTTAAGGTGTGACTGAGCATTTTAAGGCCATGTAGAGTCTTGAAAAGTGTATTCCACTCCCTATAATTTATTTTAATATAAAATTTATGCCAAATTAGAGGCCAAGTGTGTATGGTGCATAAAAGATGAATTTTTTAGACTACAAATGGTGATAACTCTTTTTAGGAAGGTTTTAGATGACCAAGCCTACAACCAATACATGGAGAGGAATTTTTCAAAACCTTCCATTAATTACAATAATCTAAAATTCCCCTAATTAGTTTTTGGGACGTTAAAATAGGTCCAAATTATGAAGGCAATTTTCCGAGCCAGAATGAGAACTTTCATTCCACTTTACAAGAGTTTCATGACTTGGAGAGCCACTTGTTCCTTCTGACCTTACATGGATAATCCCACATCATCTTCTCATTCAAAATTAAATCCTTTTATTATATTTACAAGTGTCCTTGTGACCATTGTACTTCTCTCTTATCCTCTCTCTCTCTCTCTCAAGTTCTATAAAAGTTACCATTTTGGCCTTTATAATCTAATACCACACCATGTATGGTGAATCTCTACTAGTTTTGACATTGTAATCACCTTATAAAATAAATAAAATCTAGTTTTATTTCATATATCAACTTTTAAAAGTGTGTGAAGAGATGTATAGTGAATAGTTAAGAGATATTTACTTATCCTTGTTTTCTCTCAATCCTTTCATGTCTAATGCAAGTCATTCCATGCCTAGAAGGTCATATGAAGTGTTGTTAAGTAGATGGACATGTTTTTAAGTGTAGAAGGAAGTTTTAGAATATTAAAAATGATATATTTTTCCACTTACATTTTATATTCTTCATACATGTCACCTTCATATTGAAATACTAATGTTAGTGTATTCTAAGATTCTTAGACTAGTGTTGTATGCCTTGTCTCAAAAGTGATGGAGTATAATAGTATTATGGTAAACACATTGGTGCATCACCCCAAAGAATAGGTTTCATTACATTCAAACTCTAACCCTTTTCCCTAAAAATTATCAATTAGTATAGGTGAAAGCATTTCAAGGCACATCTAAGGAGCTAGCCCATCATTCTAGAGATTCATCTCACCAAATTGATTACCCATAACAAGTGAGATGTTTATATTATGCCACTTAGATGAAAATATATGAGACATCTCCTCAAAGGGTGAAAATCCATGTGATAATAGTCCTTTCATCTTTTTAATCTTTCATTTTTGCTATCAAAGCTAGATTTCCATGCCATATCTCTCTATTTGGTAGCATTTGGGGTTTTTTCCCCTGCTTAACATCAATTATAGGCTTTGTATGTTTTTTAATAGTGTCATTTTAAATTTCATCTACTTTTATCAAGTTATTCCTTTCATTTTATTACATTAGAAAATATAGGGTTTTGTGATTCATAGTAACCAATATAATATTCCAAGTAAGATTCCCTGCATATTCCTTACAGACTTTTCACTTGCTACCATAATTATAAAACCTATGGGATTTACACTTATATCTACAACTTCATAGATCTGTAGATAAACCTAATGTACCAAGCAACTCCAAATCTCACTAGGGATCTTACATGCATTTGCAAGCTTAAAACCCATTAGATTTTCCACTAGACATTGTAGGTGTGTTTTTAACCACCATCTTTGTTAAAAAATTTACCTACTTTTGCAACCCAAATCTCCACCCAAGCTTTCACCTATGTCTTACACCCTCAAATCCTACCAACTCTGTAGTTGGTTTTCCCATAGCAAATTCTCTAAAATCCATGTCTACAAAAAAGATGAAATTCAAATCCAAGGTACTCGATGTCCCACTTAGATTGGAATCAAACACAAATGATATCATTGACATAGACCTAGGTCACATTGACCTAGGTGATTTTTGAACCAAATTGAACTCTAAATTCAAAAATGATTGGATTCAGAGCATTTATGACTATGGAATGCCTTAAGCAACAACTTACCCCTATAAGTGCAGATCCCTAAGCTAGTGTTCATATTGGTAAAACACTATGATTTTGATAAGAGAGAAGTGATGGATGACAAAGGGAAAATGATTATAAACCTAGACCCTAATTTCATAGATTCAGTGTTCTTAATACCTGAATATGAGAGTTACCTTGACATAACTCTCAAATCATAATAAGATCTATGCTCAACCCCTTCCATTAGTAAGGTGTTCTATTCCTGAGTCCTTCTCATTAATGGATAGAACCACCAATGTAATAAATATAAAAATCAACTAGACTAGGAATAGGGGGTCAATGTGACCAAGGAAATAATGAGCATCAATGAGAAGCTAAGATAGATCAAGGAGAAGGGAGTACCACCAATAGTAGAAGGTTATTCTCTCAGAATAGGTAGATAGACCAATGATATCTGATAAGTGAAATAAAAATTAAAAGGCAAAGAGAGGGAAATCTAGTGGCCAAAGAGTTGTATCAAATCAATTTATAGTGATTTTATTTGAAGATACAACTGCTATTAAAACACCAATAGTTTTTAATCCTATCTCAATCATAGTTTATACTCCTATCTATGTTATAGTCCCTCCTCCTATATCTTTCATTTCATTATCTTTAACACCTCCTCATCCCATCTCAACCATCACCTTATACAATTTCACCCTTTGTCTCCACTAGCTCACCTATGACAATAAGCCCATTTCCAATAGATCAATAAACTCAATTAGACATTAATGTTTCAATTCCACTCCAATATTTCATAATTTCACTCCATTATTATATAATTCCTTCCATCTCATCCCTAATCACCACCTCAACCCTATTAATCACTAACACCACACAACATTATATAGTCATCGATTTAGTCATCTTAACTACAATTCTGCTGGCCATCCCAACCATGGGATACCTACTACTTCATCTCTTATCACTTTTCCCTTTTCATCAAACCTAAGTATCCCCATAACTTAGATTGATTCATTCATGGCTATGGATTACACACTCCTATAGTTTCCCTTTTTTCAATTCCATGTGTCTATTCCTCCATTAGTGTCACTTCCATCTCCCACACTCCTATTAAGCACATCAATTTACACTACACCCATTTCTTCCATTTATATAATAATCCTAAGAATTATAAAGGAGGTATAAACAAAGCAAGTCCTTGTTACACATGTGACCACTCAATCCACATATGGGGAAGAGGTTTCCAAAACATTTGTCAAAGGCTCGATGACCATATTAGAGAAGGATACAACATTCATCACCATAACCACCAGTGTAATAACTTTAGTTGAAGATTAATAATTGGTAGTGCCAAGATAATATGATTCCACTCCTAATTGGTAGTACAATCCATTTGGAAGAAACACAAATAGATGGTGTCCCCAAACATAGTGTATTTTGGCCTTACAAATGTATTTAATAAATCTAAGGCAAATATTAGAACCATATTAAGAATAATATATGATTTAGCATGGGATAAATATGTAGAGATTATAATCCATCCTCTAGAAAAACATAAATAAGATATAGTTGTGGGGGATTACCAAATATCAAATGTTCATCTTGGTCATCTTACAAGAAAGGGATTGAAACATGATATTCAATCTAACATTAACTCTCTCTTAAAAAAAATGGATAAGGACAAGGTTATAAAAGATGAATTGAAGAATAAGCTTGAACAATTGATTACTACACTAAATATGTTCATTGATCTTGCTACCTAACTAACACAATCTATTACCTAGATCTCCAACTAAGAAACACTTGATGCATTAACAAAGATTGGCAGCATGGGAAGGTCTATAAAGGACTAGGTAGAAGAGATCATTTAAAAGGGAAATAGAGTCATTAAATTATTAATGAACCACTATAAATATATAAAGGATATATGGGCAATTTTGAGAGAAAAAATTAGAAGTATCAGGAAGAGATAGAAAGGTTGAACCTATTCTATCCAAATTTGACAATTATAGATATGATTGAAATTAATATCCTCAGTTTAGAAAAATATATTGAAAAATGATGCAGAGAATGAGGAATTGGATAGAGCAAATCAGTTCAAAATAAGAATACTCATAGAGAGAATCAATAAAGCTAAGGCTGCACATGATAAGGTCATAAATATGCTCTTTGACATTAAAGATTTACTGAATAAATTATCATGTAAAGAAATAGATCATCAAAACTTGATCCTTTTAGCATAGGAAGTTTAAGATAAGTTCAAAGGAGTGGTCTAAGGAGAGTCAACATGAGACACAACATTCAACTTGATCTCCATCCCTTATTTTATTAGGTACCATAATACACTAGATCAAATGGGGAAAAAGACTCAAGTATATAGTGATGCATGAAGGGAACTCTCCAACACAATTACAAAATGTCAAATAAGTAACCTATACTATTTTGGTCTATATGAATATCATATCTAAGATATCTTCAAGTGTTTTGATGCATATATTTAGAAGACATAGGAAACGAAGGGCAAAGAGTCTTTATAGGTTTTGGTTTTAGATTAATTCTTTCCTTCACATTCTATATATTATATTTCTTTTTTTATAAATAAAAATATTGTAAATTTTCATATTGTAAATTAAAACTATCATTTTTGACAACTCTTTTTTGAGAAAAAGCAAACTTGTAAATTGCACTTTCCTTTTTGACAAGTCTAAGTTGTTTAACATGCAAAGACGGATGTTGTAAATTGTAGTTTTAGTTTTGTCAAAATTAGATGAATTAAAATTTTTTAAAAATCCCAATTAAAAATTACAAGTTAGGTTTTTCAAAAATAACCTAAAGTTATGTAAAATCTATCTTTTTCTCTAAGTTTTAATTTCACTTTTGACACCTCATTGCATGGAGAAACTACAAAAGGTTAATTAAAAAAGATGAAGGTATTTCATGAAGACTCTCAAGTTTCCTCCATGACTCCACTAGTTTTGGTCATGCCCAATAGTTGCATGCTCTTTTTTCGACTTGTTTACCTTACCAAGAATTCCATTGTAGATAAAAATCATGCCCCTTTGCATGGAGTTTCCAAGACAATGTTTTGTATAAATATGGGTACTATGGCATAAGTCATTTATCATTTTGTTGTTAGAGAAGTTATTCTACATTTTGAATAAGTTATCTACATGTCTTAACTTGAAGAATGAGAATAGATTAAAGATTTGCCTTTTTTTATGTTATCTTTGTGTATGTAAGGTTATTTATCAAATTTTGGATGCTTTTATTCTTATGTCAGTCACAAATTTTCATTTGTGGTATTTTTTCCCTTTTGAAAGATTATTTTATTAAAAATAAATAATCTTATCCCTTATAAGAGAAAATACCCAATATTACCATTGATTCTACATTTCCATTACTTTATTCTCTAATAAATTTCAATATATTTATTGTTCTACTATGTTCATTCAAATAAAGCATTACAATCCACTACAAATATTTGGTCCAATGACCATTTCTAGTTTTACAAATTTCATTTCTAAAGCTCTTTTCTCATAGTCAAACCCTAGTTCAAAATAAAGAACACTAAGAAGCAAAATTTCCACATGAGCTGGTAGTTTATCAGTTTCACTAAATTTACTAAAAGGAATATAGAATTCTCTATAGGTTAACCTCAATTTTCCAAGGTCCTACAACTTGGAGGTGATCCCATTATATCATTAGATTTTTTCATAATAAGCTACAACATCAAGATGGGTATAAAATATATGTGATAATAGTTTTTTACATACCCTATGAGACATTAAAATTACTACCAAGAGATTGGTGCTATTCTTAACAATTATTGTATGAGTCTCATGCACATTTAAAATTTACCTAGTGACTCCAATAGCTTACATATTCAGCAATTCAAGGTTTACATACGCTAAAGAAATAAAAAGATCATCTACTAAAGGTAAGAAAGCTATTTCTTTTTAAATTATCATTTCCATATAAAAAGAGATCAAGATTAGTTTAACCTTAAAATAAATTATATCCTTTAAATCTATTTTCATCTCCTTCAAATATACCTAGTAGTTTCATACGTACCATTATGGTTATGAGAAATCAAAATTTCATCACCTTCAATGGAGGAAACCCACTTTAATTGGCCTAGTATGATGATATACCTAACTAAGATTTAAAAAGTCTTTTGTATTTTACTAGTGAAACTTCTACCACTCTTATGGAACATATAAAAGACATTTTTAATTTGTGTTTGTTCCATAATTTGGTATAAGATAATGCTACAATCAAACTCTTAGTCTCCTCTTTTAAGGGTAAAATCTTGCAATGGTATATAGGCCTACCTCCTAGTTCCATCCATGTTTGGGATGACTTAGGGACTATATTATGCACACAATTTAAATATAATAGTGATCACCTCTTCTCATTTGAATAATTAACTTCTATTCAATGGGATCCTCATGAATTCATGAGTGATTCCAATTTTCACATTTAAAAGACATGGAATATAATTCTAGTATTAGTCAATCCAATCCCAAATAATGTTTTCCTATATTACTTAAGAGCTTTGAATAATGATATAGATGTAATGATTCAGTCAATGGGTGGTACCACACTTCCCAATTCCTATGAAATTAGAATAATGGTAGAAAATTACCTGATTAAAGATGGAAAATTTTATCCAAGGCCACTAATGCCTCTATTTATAGAAATAACTCCTTCACAACCTGTAATTGATCTAATTCATACCAAAATTAAATCACCAGAGTTAACTCCCACTCCTACTAATGATTTATATGAGGTTAAGTCACTACTTAAGATCTTTGGTAATGAGTTAGTAGAAATGAAAAAGCAATAATCCTAAAAATACAAGTGTTATCAGAAATATAAATAAACATATCAACCAATAAGTAGTAATATCAAGGTAATTCACATCCAATGCAAGAAAAACCTCTAAACATATATGCTCTACCTGTACTAAATACTTCCAAAGCTATTTTACATGTTCAAAATAACCTAGCTTAGGAATACGAGTGTTGTTATCCTTGTACTCAACCACATAATCAAAATAATTATCCTAATGGTATCATTAGTCAATATGTGATGGTGTAAGGCATATCAAACATTCATTAACAATAAATAGAAGCCACTTCCTAGTAGAAATATACATATGAACCTACTCAAAATGAGGCTACTCTTATAAAATAGTAAGATGAGGACTTTTGAGGCATAAATTAGGAGGATTCATTATTAAATGGTTGTGGTTTGGTGGTATCAAATACATGTTCAAATAAAATATCAATAAAAAGTGATCAACCCCCCAAGATGGAATAAGCTACAACTTCTAAAGTTGTACAATAACTTGTAAAAGGCAACATAGTACATATGCCACCCTTTGTGTTAATGATCCAATAAAAATAAAAAGTGTTGACCTTGAATCTCATGAAAAAAGATAGCTCTAACAAAGGCACTAGTGAAGGTTGGTAACATTCCTTTCAGTATTTTTAAACAAATGTAGAAAACTAATTTGAATGTAACTATGTGAAAAACACTGTCCATTCCATCACAAAGATATTTTCTATAAAAACCTTTGAAAAAATTCCAAATAATATAAAAATATATGGTAAAGGGACCTAATGCTATAATTAATTTGTGTCAACCAAAAACTGACACCAAAGCAATCAAAAATGGTAAGCCTCCCCATTTATACCTTTTTCTTATAGTTGTGAAACATCTCATTCATGATTTCATGGTAGAATCAGGGGATATTAGTTCTATTATGCCCAAGAAAATATTTTATTCTCTTGGTATTAAGTATACACATATCTTAAAATGTGTGGTTTAATTAGATGGGACTATTGTTCAAATAGTTAGGCCTATAAAAGGTTTAAACCTCACCATTCATGCATGTCCAAGCTTTTAAATTTGCCAATATATCTTAGTTATTGATCTCCCTCCTTTATTTTACATTTAAATTTCATGAGATATCACTAAAAATATGGGAGGGTATCTATCTACTGATTGGTCTCACATGTTTCTTAAGATGAGATATGGAACAAGAGTAATAATAAGAGCTAAGCCAATCACTAAATACCATATTTAACCATACGCCCTATCCATATGGATATGAATTACAAATTGCAAGATTAGGAATAAAATATTGATCATGAATTTATAATAGCTATGGAAGGTATCCTAGACACCCATTTGGATGAATGGGGATCAAATATCCAATTTGATCCTTATGACTATGTACAAAAAATTAGGTTAGGTACATATTGCAATCATGAAAATCAAGCAATCATCCCAAATCTTGAAAAATCATATGAAGATCTTCAAGGAATATGGAAACTATTATTTGATGGATCAAGAAATAATAATGGTGTAGGTATTATCTTGACCTATCCATAAAAGGAGATTTATCTCTATTATTTCAAACTTTAGTTCAATTGCACAAACAATGTAGCAAATATGAAGCTTTGATTCAAGGTCTATAATTGGATAAGGAAAGAGTAATAAATTCCCTACAAATATTTAGTGATAATGAGTTTATTTTTCACCAATTAATATCCAAAAGAATAACCAAAAATAACTTATTGATATCTTACAAAAATAGGGTTTGGGACCTATTATAACACTATCACTTTAAACATTCAAGTGGTACTAAGAGCATAGAATAAATATGTTGATCATATGGACTTAATAGGCTCATATTATAGCCTCACTAAAGAGATAAATAAGAAAAATAGCTAACATTTAAAGTTGATAATAAGGCCATCTATTCTTGATAACACAACCAACTGGTAAGTCTTTGATAGTGATCAATAAATTATGAATTTTCTAAGAGAAGAAGCTAAATTCTCTGATAAAAACCAATCAAGAATATAATATCAATATAGATATTATACCATTAAGTTGATGATGAAAAAATTACCCATGGGCTTTGTTACTTTGGAGAGTATATTCAATTCACATGATCAAATAAAAGGTGAAAATAAGAACATCACAATCAATGAAGAAGGCTATGAGTCAATTGTAATCTCAAAGGGTGAAACATTGAATATTGGCAAGGTATGTAATGATTCTAAAAAATAGGTTTGTATTGAGTTGTGTCAAAAAATTTATGATAACTTTGTTTGGAATTATCAAGATCTAAGTGGGTTCGACCTTAGCTTATCTCAACACACAATAGATCTTAACTCAAATACCAAACATGTTATATATGAATAGAGACCAATCAATCCAAAAATATAACCCTTGATGAAGAGTGAGATGTCTAAACCAAAAGAGGATAATATTATTTTCCCTATCAAACACTCATCCTAGGTTGCTAACTTGGTCCTTGTAAGGAAAAAGAATGGTGAAATCAAGATTTGTGTAGATTTTAGGGACATAAATATAGCATATCTGAAGGATCATTATCCCCTTCCACACATGGAATAAATTCTTCAAACTTTATTAGTATCTAAAAATTTTTCCCTTCTAGATGGTTATTGTAGATATAACCAAATCCTAGTGGAGGAATCAAACTAGTTTAAGACTACTTTCACTACAAAATGGGGCACATATGCATATAAAAATATGCCTTTTGGCCTAAAAAATGTTGGTGATACATTCTAAAGAGCTATGGATATGGATTTTATATGTTTGATAAATGAGATGATCTTAGTATACCTAGACGACATCACTATTTGCTCAAAACATGTTGACTCACACCTGGATTACCTTAGGAATTTTTTTGAAAGATGCAGAGAATTTGGAGTTTCCCTCAATCCAAAAAATTGCATTTTCACAAATCATGAAGGGAAACTACTAGGACACATTTTTTCAAAAGAGGTTCTTATAATATACCTAGAGAGAATAAATGTCATATCTACATTATCACTTCAAAGCCATAAAAAAGGATTACAAAATTTCTTAGGAAAGATCATCTTTGTAAGAATATTTGTTCCAAATTTTGCCTCTATGGCCAAGCCCCTTATTAAAAATATTAAGAAGGGTATCATTTTTAGATAGACACAAGAAGGAAAATATAGTTTTGAAGTCATCAAGTAGGTTATTTATTAGGCTCATACCCTCGTCAACCCAAACTATGAGAAAGATTTCATTCTCTACACTTTTGGAAGGGAAGGTAACATCTCAACTATTCTAACCCAACATAATAAAGATTAGTTGGTATAGAAAATATCTTTTTTCAATCAATCCTTGAAGGATTATGAAGAAAATTATTATTTTATGGAGAATTAAGTATATTTTATAATTAAAGATCTCAAAAAGTTTAGGCATATGCTCTCCAATAAAAAAATTCATCTGATGGTTAGTCACCAAATTGTCAAAGAGTTCCTGTTGAGATAAGAAGTAAATGAAAAAATTAGAATGGATTACAAAAGTCATGGAATGTGATGTAAACATCAAAATAATAAAGATTGTAAGAGGAAAGGGATTATATGAACAATTGAAGTATGATGTCAAGACTATTGAAGTAGTATTTGATGCAGTGTATGATTAAAGTGCATCCTAACTAGCCACTCCACCTCTATTCAATAGTTGGATCCATGCTATGACCATCTTTCTATAGATTAATGAGTATTTTTATGATTTCTAATAGTCCAAGAAAAGGTATGTTAGACTCTAATCCATTCCTTATGTTCTTGTTGATAGAATATTGGTTAGGAAAGATATGAATGGAGTCATGCTAAGATGTATCAAGCATGATCAAGTCCCCAAGGTGATCTAATATTTTCATGATTGTTCATCAGGTGGACACTTCTTTATAAGAACCATGACCACCAAAATAATGAAAAAAGAGATATTATTATCTCAACATATTCAAATATAGCCATCAATGGGTAAGGAGCTATAAAAAGTGTTCTTAATTTATATCCAAGCAAAGATTATCAACTCTCCCTCTCAAACCAATCTAAGTTGACCAACCATTTGGTCAATGGGGATTGGATTTCATTGGTATGATAAACCCACTATCAAGTGTATTCAGAAAATGGGTCTTTATAGTAACTAACTATTTTACCAGATGGAATGAAGTAGTTGCACTGAAAGATGACATAGAGGCATCTATCCTAAAATTCATGGATGGAAAAGTCATAAGGTTTGGTGTTCCTTAAACCATTATCTCAGATAATGCCAAATATTTTATGAGTAATTAAGTGAGTGAATGGGATTTAAGGAAAAATTTATATCTGAGTATTTATTCCAATTATTACTTGTAAGGTAATGGTTTGGCTAATATTACCAAAAAAAATATCATAAGGATTATCAAAAGGATAATGAAGGATAACCAAAGGACATGGCACATGAAGTTTAAATTAACATTATGGGCTGATAGGATCACTCCCAAGAGAGCCATTAGGAATTATCCTTTCATTTTGGTATATGTAAGGGAAGTTAGAGTCCTATTGTCAATTTATTTACCATCTATAGAACTCAATCATCAGTTGGAATTGATTGACAATGATGAAATGATATTAGGATTGGTAGAACTCATGTAACTAGAAAAATTAAGGAACTAATAAATGAAAGTTATGGAATAAAATCAAGCTCAAACAAAGAGATCTTTCAACAAAAAATCATCTAAGAGGAGCTTCAATAAAGGAGACATGGTTCTCAAATAGGATGTAGATAGAGCTAAACTAGGCAGACACACCAAGTTTGATGCAATATAGAGTGGTCCATATATTATAACTTAGTAAAAAGGAGATAATTCATTACATATATCTAAGATTGATGTATAATAACTACCCATCCTATTCAATGGGGTTTACCTCAAAGATTTCTTTTGAGATTGGAAATTATTCCAAAAAAATTATATATATTAGGGTTAGTTGTGTTTTCCAAATAAGTGCTCTCACATAGGTTAACTCATTAAGAATTTTTTGTTTCCTTAATTTGTTATATATTTTTTTATATTTTATTCTTGTTTAGGTAAATTACAATTTTATTTTTCACCAATTAAAGTTTTTTAAGATTAAAATCACTCTATGCCCAATGAACTAGAAGACTAATGGAAAAAATTGATTAACAGGAAATTACCTCATAGAGGTCACCAAAAATGTTGATATTTTTGTCCCAAAAATGTCAAAATGTTAAGTACCCTAAGGGATACCCATTAAATTTTTTTAAAAATGACTTAAAATGACTTAGGACACTCATTTCCCAAACCCTGGTGAAAATTGAAGATCTAAGTACAATTTATAACTTATAAAGTTGTAAAGTGCATCTAGACCTATGCTTCCCACTTTACTCATGGATGATGGAACTAGAGAATGGAATGAAATTTTAAACTTGAAAAATTAAAAATTTCTTCCCAACCTCTACTTTCTACACAACTCACACCCATCAGAAACTGGAACCCCACTCATAATTTTCAACTTTAAAAGTTATAAATTACAATTAGAGTTTCATTTCTCACCAAACACATACCCTATGGAAACCAAAGATTGGAATGAAATTTGTAACTTTCAAAAGTGGAAATTTCTTTCCAACCTTTGCTTATCATGCATAACTCCAACCAAAAACCATAACTCTAGTTGTAATTTGCAACATGCAAAGTTGCAAATTGCAACTTGATTTTTTCTTCTCATCTGCTACCCTTCCTATAGAATATGGAACCCTAGATACAATTTATAACTTGAAAAACTACAAACTGTGCCTCAAGTTTTACCTTCCTATTTTAAAAGAGCCAAGCTATCTTATGGAGAGTGGAGGTCAATGTGCAAATCAAAAATATGTAAAGTTGCTCTTGGACTCTAGATTTTTGAACCTCTTTCCAACCACTGACATAAGGGCATTTATTATAGGGGTTATATAAATGAAATTATGGTAATCATAATTCATTGTTAACTTTTGAATTTAGAGGTTAGAGCTCCATTCCTTGATCCATGACTTTTCAAGCCATGCATTTGAGACATGCCACCATGCATTGAATCCATTTTTCAAACCAAATATCATTGCTACATGTGCATAGTATTCCTTTGTCATCCTTGTGTCTTTTGGATCTTTAATTTTCACTATCAAAGTTATATTTCCATTCCATATCTTTCTATTTGGTAGCATTTTAGTGATTTTTCCTTGCTTGTCATCAATTTTAGGCTTTGTAGGTTATTTTCATAGTGTCATTTTAAAGGTCATATACTTTTATCAAGTTATTTCTTCCATTTTCTTGTATTAAAAAATATAGGGTTTTGAGATTCATATTAACCAATTCAATTTTCCAAAAAAATATGCCCTACATAGTCCCTATGGACTTTTCACTTGCTATCACAATACTGAAACCCATAGGATTTACAACTACATCTACAACCCAATAACTCAATAGATAAACCTAGTGAACTAAGCAACTGCAAAGCCAACCATGGATATTACTTGTATTTTTAAGATTGAAACCCATCAGATTTTCCATCAGACATTGTAGGTGTGTTTTATAACCACCATCTCCACTAGACATTTTCCTTTCTTTTTCAACCCCAATCTTTGTTGAAGCTTTCACTTGTGTTTTGTAACCTTAAAGCCTACCAACTCTATAGTTAGTTTTCCCATAGAAAATTCTATATAATCCATGTCTAGAAAAGATATAAAATTCAAATCTAAAGGACTCAATGTCATACTTAGCTTAGAATCCAACACAAACAAGATCATCGACATAAAACTAGGTCACATTTACCTAGGTGATTTTTTTACTAGAGTGAATGTTGAATTAAAAAATGATTGGATTTAGAGCATTTACAATTGTTGACTACCTCAAGTAACAACTTTCCCATTATTAATGTAGAGCCCTGATCTAGTGTTCACATTGGTAAATCACTATGATTATGATAAGATAGAAGTGTTTAATGATAAAGGGGATATGATTCTAAACATAGACCCTAATTTCATAGATTTGATGTTATTGATACCTGAATATGAGAATTACCTTGACATAAATATTGAATAATCAAAGAAATTCTATCATGAAAATAACATTAGATGTCTAAGGGTAATGAGAAAGTAATGGTTAAATGTCTTTAGGCCTACATCTAAAGGACTACCCAAAACACTAGCAAGAATAGATTTTAATGATAAAGTGGGTGATCTAATCATATTACTTGATAGAATCATTGATAACCCTAATGTAAAGAACTTACAAGACTAGGTGTACCAATACATATGGGCAATCTACCAAAACAAGCAGTACATTCATTGGTCACAATTGATAAGTGACTCCAACCACAAGAAATTTATGGAAGTCCAAAATATAGGGAAGTTCTATATTAATTACTATCTAGTATACATATAATCTAAGGGGAGAGCCCTCCTGGGATTGAATATAGTAGTTGACTAAGAAAAAAAAGTTTTAAATTATTACCTTGACCTCACTCTTAAGGCAAGTAGGTAGTACTTCAAAGGATTAAATGATGCATTCATCTACTGCATCAGAGTCATGTTTGATAAAGAGCTAGAAAAGAAGGGATTCTTTGATTCTACTACTTTAGAGATTAAAAATTGGGGATCTTATTTTATTCAATTCCCCACCTACTCATACATCAAAGTATGAGGATTTAATGATTGTCCTTACACCCTCCCAAGGTATGTAAGTGATAAATGGTCTTTAATGGAGCTTGTGAGGCAACTTGTAGATACTCACAAGTTTTTATCTAGAAAACACAAGGTGGTACTCTATTTCCCCATTAGCATAGAGAGGTATACATGCACTTCCTTATCCAAATCTAAGTGTGAAGATGTTAAAATGACTTAGATGACATTAAGGGCTCTAGAGGTAAGGCCATTTTATGATGTAAATGGAAATATTACTAGTGAATAGGGGATATGAACATATTCCCATGCCCCCTACTATGAAGACTACTAGGAGGACTTACAAGATGAATAAGTCAGACTAAAGGACTAATCTAGGATGACCCATTAGATGAAGGATTTTAACATGTCACCATCCCCTAAGGACTTGGTAGATGATGAATCCCTAGTAGACAAGGTATACTATGATAATAAGATCTATGATCAGCCCATTCCAATAGTAAGGTGGTGTATTCTTGAGTCCTCATTAATGGATATAATTACCAATGTAATAAATAGAAAAATGAACTAGATTAGGAAAAAAGGGGTCAAGGTGACCAAGGAAATAGTGAGCATCAGTGAGAATTTAAGAAATCTCAAGGAGAAGGGAGTGCCACTAACAATA
>JARHVA010002398.1:590000-625000 GCA_037957365.1 Torreya grandis
ACATGAATAATCCATTTATTGGCTTGAAAACACTCAAACCTCATATAATACAATGAAAAGGACATGAATGGTAACTTAATATTCTTGTATCTCTCATGACACTTTACATGGCAAGCTGAGGTGATTATATATGTTAGAGAGGGTTCCTAGGATTCTCTCATAAATATTTGGAAATGGGTTGGATGTCAAACTTTCATGAACAAAGGTTAGGACCTGAAACCACTTCTAAACCCTCAAAAACCCTCATTAACAACTTGATTGGGGAAATAAGGTAATTAAAGCATCTAGATGGAGAGTAAAGGATAAGGAAGTGATTTGAATATATACAGGACTCTCCAAGGACCTTACCCATGTAATTAATCTATACCCTACCTATATAAAAGAGGTACAATAGGCATTATTTTGAAACATTTGTGTGTTTTATAGGCATAGATAACTTTCAAAACATACAACCACCTTTGGGAGATATATTAGGACTTGTTATAAGTCCTTATGTTCATATATTGAGTTATATAGTCTTCCAAATGTGCCTACCATATTCCTCATCTTAGCCAATCATAATGAATGAGTAGTGAAAATGGTAAAACTTTGATTGGGAATCCTTTTAAGCCTTAAATGATGAACCTGATGACTTAGACACTCTTGACATGTGTCATTCCTCCTTGTGCATGGATCAGATTTTAGATTTGGAAGGATTTTGAATGCCAAGTGTGAGAAGTACATGGGAAGGAGTTATTTGTGACTGTCATGAATGATTTCTCATGGTCAAAGGAATATTAATGATTGATTACTAATATAATGCATGTGATGTCTTTTTGGTAACCCCTCTCCTTTATATCAATCATCAAAATTGACCCTACTCAATGGTGAAGCAATTTAATGGGGAAAAATCATGAAAAAAAATTCTTGTGCAAGCACAAGAGCATCTATGCCACATATGGAAGAGTTAGATGACTTAGGAGACATTTTTCCATATTTTATTTATATAACCTATCTCATGCCTAATTCTATGACTATTATAACTCCTTAAACTTGCTTAACAAGTGTCTCAGTGACTCTTGAGCTTCACTTTCTCTCTTTCCTCTAATAATTGCTATATATTTTAGCCTTTTTAGCATTGTAGTTCATCTCTCCATCTGAGTATGGTGAATCCATACTCATTTTTTTCCTTGAAATAATGAATAATGTTATTTTTACCTCATTCAATATTTCATTAAGTGCATGTTATGGTTGTTAGTATTATGCAAGTGTATTTTGGTTACCTTCATATGTTACTCTTCCGAGTACCTTGTGTGATTTGAAAGCTCTCTTTTGTAGGTCAAAAATAAGTGTCTAATATGGATTATAGGTATAGTTAGTATCTTATTCATTAGTGTTTATAGAATACCTATTATCTAAGTCCTAGCCTAGGCTCTCTTGAAGACCCCATGCTTGAAACATTGATGTAGAAGAGGAGTGCCTGTTGGATGAAGTGTATGCATAGGCTTCTCTTTGGTTTTAAGTGCATTGTAAGTGGTGTGATTAGAAATTATATTTGGTGTATCACCTCCCATAAATTATATTTATTTTTAGTTATCCTTCTCCCTTTTCACCCCCAGAAAAGTTAGTAGTATGTTTGGTCTATATTGATACATCAAGGTAACTAACCCTAATCTAGAGATTCACCTCAAATTTGGGTCACCCACATACCTGATCTAGTTCCATTATGCCACTTGAATTAGGAAAGACTTGCCATATCCTCAAAGGGTTCAATTTCAAGTTACAATAATAGATACACCTAAATTTTTTGAAAGAGTATGAAAACCTCCATTAGCATGTAAGTTTAAGTTCAGGATTGGATGGTTGATTGGTTAATTTCACTCTTTTTCATTCCATACATATACAATATAAGGATTTAATTAATGAAATAACATGGCAACTATTTTGGGATGACTTTTTTATCAAAATTAAACAATATCCTTTATGTTGAAATTTGATAATATAATTAGGGCTTTAGGAAATGTTGAGACCCTATTTAGATTTAAATGCTTGTTCATGGAAATGTTTTGAATTATATAGTATTAAATAAAATGGAAAAATATCTTAGCATGATATATTAAAAAATATATTTTAGGGGATAAATATAAATATTATGAAAACTGTATAAACATATGGTGTATACTTATATGTGAACTCAGGTCCACATATACTATTATAGCTAGTATAAATAAATATGGGGTTAGTACCTATAGTTATATTTTTTTTATTAATAAAGTCATATAACATAAATAATAAGGTGTTTTAAGTATATTCATACATCCTTCCAAGAGGTATAATAAAATGAAAGATTATCCTTTGGGTTTATAAGCTAATTTTCTTATGACTACTGCTATGTTTGAGTAGTATGTGAAATACATGTATAGAATATTTATTTTGTTACAATTGAATTTAATTTAAAAAATTATATTTTGTATTATGAGTTATAATTTACCTATTAGGTAAACAAAATTACTTGTTATGAATATTATTTAAGTAACATTTAAGATTCATACATACATTTGATGGACTAAAATTATGCATAGAGATTATTCTTGTATGCGGCATATTTTTATACTTTATAGTAGAATAATTTATATGAATCCATTGGTTAAAATATTGTTAACCAAATCGAAAATTGTTGGTACTAAATAAGAAGTGAGACAAACTTCACTAGCCAACTTAACACCACTAATGCCAGATAAAGGCAATCCAGTCAAGTGGTGTGTATGAATTTGACTAATCTTAGAGATCAATAGCTATTTAAAAACATTTAGATAGACATTGTCATTTAATTTATGATTTACATGTTTTTGTGATATCATGTTAGAACATATTTTATTTATGGTACACATCATGTAGTAGTTTTTTTATAACCCATGGGTACTAGCATGTCTCTCTAGATTCCAATACCATCACTATCTACACATCTATTAAGGGAGAACCATTACCTATTTGGGGGATTGTGTAGGGGATTTTTGGTCTATGATTGGTGTGGAAAAATGTTTAGATTATATTTTACCTCCCCACTATAGTACTTGTTAGAGACTATACTTGAGATTAATAGAGATACAAGAGTTAGAGTGACTCGATCTCCATGGAGCATTGTATCTATTATTGTATTTTTGTTGAGGCATAATTCCTATTGTAAATTTAATTGATTTAAATTTTAATACTGATAACAATGGCTATATTATTGTACTAGTTGTGGCTAGATTATAATATAATTACTTTCCTTATGCAGCTATGTTATGTTACATAAGATGCTAGTGATTAATAATTGTTATTGCTACATGTTTACTTATTTTAATATACTTAGTATGTTAAGATCACTAATTAGATTCTCATGGTGTAATATAATGAAAAAATAAGTGTTATTTAAATACTTGTGGGGATGTTACATTGTGGTATCAGAGTTGTGGCTTGAAATTTAAGACTTAGTGAGTCCACTAAAATTTTCATATTATTCTGATATCAAAAATAAAAATGGTGTAAGTAATAACATTGAGTGAGGTTCATTTGAATATCAATGATAATAATACTTCATTTTATCCTAACTATTTTACCACTAAATAAGTAACAAATTTAGATCAAATTATTATATCCATGAATGAGACTATGGAAAGAATCATATCCCTAGAGTAGGAAATTCATGGACATGAGGAGGAAGGCCATCAAGATGAGCTTATAGAGAATCCTTATGAGTAGGAAATTATTTAAGAGCAAATACATGAGGAAGTGCCTCAAGATGTGAGAGTACATGTAGCCATAGAACTGACAAGGGATATGAAAAAGGTGAATCCACCTAAGTTTAATACAATCATTATGGAAAATAGAGTTGAAGAATGGTTGAATGAAATGGAGAAGTATTTTGGTATTTGAAACTAATCTAAGGTCACTAAATCCATTTGGGGAGTTTATCAATTAGCTAGAGAAGCAACTACATGGTAGGATAATAAGAAGTTGGAAATGAATTTGAATTTGATAGCCACTAATTAGGATCACTTTGTGACACTATTTAGACTATGATGGCTTTCAAAAATTTATTTTGACCAAAATATTTCAGATTTTAAAAATATAAATCAAGGAGACTTGTCGGTGAATGAGTACTAAGAATAGTTCACCAAACTTCTAAAATATGTACATCAATATTGAGTAGATGAGAGTTTCAAGATTAGGAAGTTAATTATGGGAATAAAACCATAAATTGGTGAAGTTAACATTAATGGGCCATATACCATGGAATAAGTCTTTGAGAAAGTAGTCAAGCAGGAGTAAAAATTGAAATCTCTTACTCAGTTCAAGGACAAGTTTAAGAATTTTTTTGAAAGTTTTAAACCAAATTTTAAGAACTGGAAGTAGATGAGTGGAGACTCCAAGAGTTAGTTTGAGAATCTAGAATGATATTAATTCACCAAATAATTATATATGCATAAGTATGTCATAATGATATGGAAATATAACACAAAATATGAATAATAGATAAGCCACTTTGAGGGGGTAACCTCTAAAATGCTTTCAATAAGAATGAATGCTTAAATATGATCATGAATAATTAACCCTACCTCCTATATATAGTCTAAAAATGCCATGTTCCACCCATAGGATGACCTACTAAGTATATAAATGCATAAATAAATGTAAAATAATATGCAAAAGGGTTATACAAGCCACAAGTCAAGTACACATATCCATAGACATGCCAACGATTAAGGACGTAACATTCCCTTCCCCTTTAAAACAAGGTTATACTCAAAATTGAAGTAATCTCATATGTTGTTTCATGAATGATTCAACCTACCAAGTATAATAATTAAAAGGTAGATTCTTCCATCTAATCAGATACTCAATAATTAGTCTAGATGGTAGCTACTTAGTTTGTGTTTGAAGGACCACTTCAAGATCAAGAATAATCCTCCCTTCCTCTTCTAATCCTGGTAACTTGATTTGAGTGGTAACTCTCTATCCAATGAACTTATTAAGTCAAGATATATGAAATACATGATTAATGTGAGTGGATGGAATAAATTCTAGCTTGTAGGCCACACTACCAATTTTCTAAAAGATCTGATAATGGCCATAATACTTGGGAGATAACTTATTATCATTTTTATATTACATCAAAGACATATACTTGTATGGTTATAAGTGAACAAAAAACCTAATAAATAGGTTAAAAATTCCTCACTCTTATGTTGATCTACTTATTTCTTCATGTGATTCTTGGTGAAAGCTAAAATTTCATGCAAAATAACAAGGACTTCCTATTGATGTTGAAGGTGTTACTCCATTATATGTACCTCTGGGTGGGTATTCAAGGGTGAAGTGAGGGATGGAGGATGATATCCATATAATGACATAAAAGGATACATTTTTGGATGAACTATGCACTTAAGTATTATACCACCATTCAGCCAAGGTTAACCATTTGAACCAATTTATCTTATTTATCTGACACAAAATAACAAAGGTACCCTTCCAAACACTTATTGACTACCTTAGTTTATCCATCAGATTGAGGATGATAGGATGAGATATGAACCAATTGGGTCCCCAAATATTCAAATAATTCTATCCAAAAATTACTAGTGAATATGGGATCTTGATCACTAACAATAAACTTGGGAGTACCATGTAATTTTTTAACTATACTAAAGAAGGTAAATGCTAATGCACTAGACACCAATGGTTGAGATAAAGAAAAAAAATGAACATAATTTGTTATTATATCCACAATAACCATGATAACATTTTTACCTTTAGATTATGGTAACCAAATAATGAAATCCATAGATACCTCTTCCCATCATTGACTAGGGATGGATAAGGGTTGTAAAAGACCTAGGGTTTTAATGGTTTTACCTTTATTTTGTTGATAAACCATAAAATTTTCCACATATTGTTTTATATCCCCCTTGATTCCTTTCCAAAAAAATCCTTCTTGACTCTATGATAGGTTTTCACAAACCCTGAGTGACTGCCAAGTGTAGATGCATGAAGCTCTTGAAGGATTTTCTATTTAAGAAGAGAATTCTAACATAGATATAATTTATCTTTGTACCATAATGAATTACCCTTCCATGTAAAATTTTTAAACCCATCATAACCTTGTTGTAGATTATGAATCAATGCATGGGTAATAATATCACTCTCCCATTCTACCCTTGCTTCCTTTAGCTACTCTACCTACCAAATGGTCATGGCATATAACAATAATTCAATTGGTTCATCTTGCCTAGATAGTGAATCAACCAACACATTTTATTTTCCTTTCTTGTAGACTATTTAAAAATCAAAACCTAACATTTTCATCACCCATTTTTTTTCTTTAATGTATAACCACTACCCCAAAAAATATTTAAGGCTACCATGATCAGTCTTTACTTGAAAGTGATGACCCAATAGATACGGTCTCTATTGTTTCAATGCATGTAGAATAGAAATCATCTCTTTCTCATAGATGGGTTTGAGATAATTTTTACCTTTTATTTGATGACTTTCAAAGGCAATGGTCCTACCCTCTTGCATGAGTACTTCACCCATACAATATCCAGATGCATCACATTCAACCACAAAAGTTTTGGAAAAATATAGATTAACCAATACTAGGGTGGTGCACATAGCCACTTTTAGTTTTTCAAATGCCTTGGTAGCTATATAAATTTACTATAAGTATTATTTCTTAAATAATTAAGTGAGTGGTGTTGTAATACTACCATAGTTTTTGACAAACCTATGATAATAACCAGTTAGCCTCAAAAATCCCCTTAGTTTCTTAAGTGTCTTAGGAATTTACCACTTCATGATGGCTTGGATTTTTTTAGGATCAAATTTTAATCCATCACGTTATATAATATGACCCAAATATTCCACTTCCTAAACTTTAAAATCACATTTGGATGGTTTATCATACAACTGATGTTGCTAAAAAATTGAGAGTACCTGTTTCACATGATACAAGTGGTCTTCCCAATTTTTTATATAAATAAAAATTTCATAAAAAAAATAAGTATAAACTTTCTTAAAAAGGGCCTAAAAATCATATTAATCAAACTCTATAAGGTTTTTGGTTCATTGGTGAGACCAAAACACATGACCAAAAAATCATAATGGCCTTTGTGAGTAGAGAAGGCTATTTTACAAAAGTCTTCCTCATGGATCCATATTTGATGATACCTAGAGTGAAGATTTAATTTGGTAAAATAAATAGAAACATGTAATTCATCTAAAAAATCATCAATTAAAAGAATAGGAAACTTATCTTTGATAGTGAAATTGTTGAGCTCTCTATAATTTGGGCACATCCTCTAAGTTTCATCCTTATTGTATACCATGACTATTGGAGAAGAATATTCAATTCGGCTTTGGTGAATGGTACCTAACTCCAATAAATCTTGTACCATTTTTTAAATTTCACTCTTATGGGCATAAGGATATCTATATAGTCTGATGGATGGTGGCATACTTCTAGGAATGAGCTTGATGGCATGATCATGAGTATGACTAGGAGGAAGACCTTTTTGCATGGGTCTAAAAATAATTGAATGCTCATCTAATATTTATTATAACTCAAGATGGGTAGACTCCTTATTTTTTTGAATATTAATGAAAACAAGCATGCCATAAATCCTTCAGCATCTTGGTCATCTGATGTGAAATAACAATTTATGGAGATTTAAATCTTAATCCTCGTAGTTCCACTGGCTTGACTTCAAAATAAAAATACATGAATAGTTAATGGAAATTCATCTAAATAGTACCCAATGTGGTGAGCCATTATACTCCCATAATAATGTTATTCCCACCCATAAGAATGGAAAACATAGGATAATATATCAAATAGTCCCCCATTGCTAACTTAATACCATGACATTTTCTAGAAAAATTAACTATACCATCATTAGTAATCATGACTTAAAATTTTGGGGCTAGGTAGTTGAAATAATTCAAACAAGAAACCAAATTAATATTGATGAAATTATGTGTACTACCATGACATTTTCTAGAAAAATTAACTATACCATCATTAGTAATCATGACTTAAAATTTTGGGGCTAGGTAGTTGAAATAATTCAAACAAGAAACCAAATTAATATTGATGGAAAGGAATCAAGAAATATGCAGTGTACTTTATGTCTCAATGTTTGGAATGCCATCAAGTGAAATCTAAACATGTGCATCTGATTGGATTGTTATATCCACATGACATACCAGAGTAGAAGTGTAAGGTGAGCAATATGGACTTTGTCTAAATATTACCATTATCACATAGCATCCATGACATGATCTTGGTTGTAGTTATATTTATACGGGGATTATTGGCACAAAAGAACACAAATATAACTAGATTACAGCTAATCTCACTCACTCTACCTAGGAAAGGTTGTCACATGGAATGAGAAAATGCTTTAGGCCATATACAAGCTACTAAAGATAAATGAGAAAGTGACCACAATCTTCATTCCTAAGACTTATCAACAATATGGGCTAAATGGAAAACTGTAGTGCTAGGTATTTAAAGCACAAACTACAAACACATGCTAAGTATACAATATTTTATGCATCTATAAGAAAATAACACTTATGATATTCAACATGGATTGTATCATTTTTAGGGTAGGACATTTTTTTAATTATAAAGAGGAAGGGCATGGTGGTGTGTTGGTAGTTTTAAATCAATAGGGGATATTACAACATTCATGACATCACTTATTACAAAGACATAGAAAATACTCATAAGCAAGACAATGAGACATACCAAATTATCCTTGAAATATATAGAACATACACTGAAACTAAAACTTCAAACATGTTTCCCTATGATATCCATAAACCTAGGGTGCCCTAACAAGTTATTCTATAACATATTCTAAAATAATGTAGAAATGGATTTATAATCTAGATCTAATCCTAAGATGACAACCAATAGTCAGCATATAACAAGATATCCAATCAAAAACATTTTCAAAACACATCACTACACTTCATCAATAGGAAACAACAGAGAATAACAAGCATTTTCATTAACTTGAAAAGAGATACTACATACATCAGTATTTAAAAATTCTTCCAAAGGGACAAGCATGGTGAGTTTGTGCTTTTAATAAATAAGACATAAACATGCTTTCAAAGCTTGTTAATGGTTATACAACTGCAACCACCTTAGCAAGAGAGACAAGATCTACACTCAATAATTGATCCTAAATTTATTTTATAGAACCCAAACTTAGAGAAAATGAAACACCAAAAGAAACCAACACAATGACTAACCCTTGAATAAAAGAGAATCCCTCTATTTATATTTTCTACCCATTTGAAATCTAGGAGTGAGGGTTACAACCTATAATTACCAAAGCCCTGTTAAGATGTTTCTAGTTGGAACAAATCCTTTGCCATGCCTAGAATCTTCATTTAACTGCAAGGGAAATCATTGTTACAACTACGTCTATAAGAAATGATGAATAATTAAAGAAAATATTTTGATTTCTTAGATGTAAATGCCTTTCACATGAGTTGAAAAGAGGATATTCATGATGGAGGCCAAAAAAACTTTGTCTTTATGTGTAACTACCTAAATATCCCCTTGATTACTTTCTTAGACAATTAGAAACTTTTAGATAGCTACCCTCCCCTTCATTCACATCATGGAAGAAACTACTCTTGTAATGATGGATTAGGAATATTCTAGATCCTTGAACACTTAAATGATCTTCCTTGGAGTGGCCCACCTTGATCTTGTACTATAATATCTCTCACATTGGAGGACCTTAGATGAGAAAAATGTGAGAAAATATAATGCCTAGGTTTACTTGACCATTTTACCTTTTTACCTCCAACTTGTCTTTTCACATTTTGCATTTTTCACCTTTGCCCCTTCTAAACTTTGCAATTTTCACATACTTTCCTTTTTAGGGTTTCCTTTGTATTATCTAATTTTTAATTCATAAATGCTTTATTTTCAACCTTTGACCTATTTATGTAAATCCTAACCCCTCTCACAAATTTTCCACATTTACCAATAGATTCATGCCCCCATCATCAGATACTTTAGAAATCTATGAGAAGTTCTTCATTGAAATTTTTGTTATTTAAACTTTTTCACCTATCTTAACCATTTATCCATCGACCAAACACTTTGTTGGATTATTCTCTTTACCAGATGTTGATGATAGAATTATTTTGGATGTTTCTAATTCTTTCTCAATTTCCTCACCAATTCCACTATGGTATTTACTTGAAATACCAGTAGATGAACATCTAGGATTCAAAAGTTTAACTATCAATCTATGACCATTTGTATTACCTTTGTAGTCATTATTTTTTGCCTTATGACCAGACTAAAATGTCTTTTCACATGTATTTTTACCCCATACAATTACCTTCCTTCATTTCACACCATCCAACTATCCCTACATGGATCACCATAGACCATTGATCTTTGGATTTTTTTAAATCCAAAACCATGGCTTAAATTTGACATATGTGTGCCCATCATTTAATGTCCACATGATCGATAATGATTTTCATATGACCATCAAATTTAAAACCTAATGGATAATTATCATGGCTTAAATTTGATGTCTATGCACCCATCATTTGATATCCAAATAAACATCTTTGATGTTTGTGTGACCATAAAATTTAAGCCCCAATGGATAATTATTATGGCTTAAATTTTACATGTGCATGCCCATCATTTGATGTTCACATGAATGTCTTTGACGTTTTCACAACCATAAAATTTAATCCATATATAGTTAATTTTTGAGCTTTAATTTGACACCCACATGACCATCATACTGCTTATTCAACTTTAAAAGCTTGCACCTTGAGACAAAAAATCATGAAGGCACCAAATTTATAGGAAATATTCATGGCATCCATAATATTGAATCTATGTGATCCTTCAACCATGAGACACATTTTAGGAAAAATTATAAAATGCATAAGTAAATTGACCAGTTCATTTTTGCATGACATCTTGATGATGGTCCAGTTCATTTAGACTTGTGTTATGAGCTTTAAATCAAACCTCGTGAGCTTGACACTTGGCACATCCACACTCATCCCAAGTCCCTTTGACTATTCAGCCTTGATCACACACCATTAGATAAATTTTATTTGCATTAACATGCATCATTAAATTATGATCTACAAGATCAACTATGAGTGGCTCATATTAAATAATTAAGTCATAGCTCAATACATAAACCACTTAGTATAAAGTCTTAGCCTTAGGTTTTTGGGTGCATAAGTAAATACGACATAGAATTTTGGATAGGACTTTGGGCTTAGTTTAAAACAAATATACCAACAATTATTTAGACCATGATAATAGACAAAAAAATACCAAGAGCTATGGGATATAACAGGGACCAACTATAAATTTTTTAGACTAATTTTTGGTCATATTAACAAATAAGACCAAACCTTAGTATAAAAAATTAAACTAAGTCCATGTCATTTTAAAAAATGTTCCCACTTAAAATTTCTCCTACCAAATTTGATTTTAAATTAGAGGGTCTAAGTTAGGGCAATTAAGACAAAATACCTTAAATTTCTCAAACATAAATTCAACTCAAATTTTGACAGACCAAAGGCTAATAAAGATCAAATTAACAAGACATTTGACCTCTAATGAACACTTGAAAATAAGAAATGGGCTAGCAAATTAGGCTTTCATACTTGACAAGGGCTCAATTTATTTAGAGCAATTTTGGGCACTAACACTGGTTCTCTCCTAAGGATGTACACCCCCTACGGGTGTGCAAAGAACCCCAAAATGTAAGACTAGGTGCCAATTCATTGGGTCAAAAAGTCAAAACTTAGTAATTTATCAGTAACACTCATGAAGGCTAACCAAAATAAGGTAACTTGATAAAATTAGATTAGGAAGATCTAAAAATTAACACAAGATAAAAGGATAAAAGGAAACTATACAAAAAAGGCCCAAAGTAGAGGGGTAACAAAGTAAAAAAACAACAAGACTATACACTATATAATTATGTACATAATTCTAGACTCAAATTAGGAAGTGTTTCAGATGCATACCATGGAATGATAGCTATAGTATTTCACCATCTAATTCTCTCAAGAATAAAGTGTGTTCCCCAATTTGACAGTCAATGGAATAAGGACCCATCTAGAAGGCATCAAACTTGCCATGTTTGCCTTTCTCTTCATTTATACTATCCCAAAGGAAAACTAGATCACCTACTTAGAAGGCTCTTGGAGTGACCTTCCTATCAAAAATAATTTTTAGTTTTTATTTGAAATTGAGGTGCCTTTCATGAGCTTGTCTTTGAATTTAATCAATCTCCATAATCTAGTTCATCTTGCTTTCATAGTGGTTGATTTTCTCATCACCCTCTAGTTTCTACATGAGGTGATGACTTGGCAACTAAAAATTTATAGTCAAAATTACTTGAGCTCTATATACAAGCTCAAAAGGGATTTTTCCTATATTTATCTTGGGTGTGATCTTATTAACCCATAAATCAAATTTTAGTTTTTTACCCCACTTATTATTTGTTTCCAATATTCATCTAACAATTTGGAGCAAGTTATTGTTACTAGATTTAGCTTTCCCATTCCTTTGAGGGTTGTAATTGGAAGAATAGGTCAATTCAATCACATAATATTTACATTATGCCACTAAAGGTTTAGGTTTGAAACTCATGGAATTATCAGTAATAACTTTGATAGACAAATAAAATCTATAAATAATCTAATTTAATAAAAAATACATGACCACCTAGTGTGTACCCTTCTTTTTAAGGATTACCTCAACCCATTTGGTAAAGTAATCAATTACAACCAGTATCCACCTATGTCCAAAACTTGATGAATCAATAATTTATCCAATTAAATCCATTCCCCATTGTCTGACTGGGCTTTCAATTGTCACAAGTTACAAGGGAAGAGGACCTAAAACATTCATCCTCCCAGTAAAGCTAATGTAGGAGCATCAAGTAAACATGTAATTTTTGTACGTAAGCATTTTTAAGGGTCAATAGATTCATGTTATGAATAACAAGGATCCATGTCATGCTTATTTGAGTATTTTAAAGATTTTTATAGATCTGAGGAGAGTTTATTACTATATTTTAAAATCCTTTTATCTTATGTAAGAGTGACTAAAACACCCCACTCATCCTCTAAAAGGGTGAATCAAAGTACAAGGAAGATAATATAAGCATGTTTGAAAAGTCTAAAAAGTGGTTGAGAGGATCATGGTCTTAAAATAAGATAAGATATAAACTTACATATGGAGATAAAATTCAAACCTAGAAAAGGGGAATCTAAATAAATCAATTTAGGCAAGAATAAATACGAGCTTATATGTAGTGATAACGTAGAGTTTTATAGACCTTTTGGTCTATATAGAATTAAATTGTAAGAGTTTGAAATCAATTTTTAGAGGTATACATATAAAATGTTTACATCTTGTAATTAAAGAATGTATGACTAAAAGGAGAATTCATGATTTGTAAGGAATATCTACCTATTTTCCTTGTGTGAATCCATTTGTTGGGTGATTCTAACTTAGTCTATGTATTTAAGATAATGTCTAATTATTAATCTTTGATATCAAGGAATATATTCATTTATTTTTATGTAATTGTTTATGCCCGAGGGAAACTAATATTATGTAATAATAAAGAGGAGTGAGGATATAAAAAAATATTTACTAAAACTATTAGGTAATGAAAAGTTGTTTAAATGTGGGTGGAATGATGAAGATGAAAAAGGTGAGGCATGATGGTATGAAGGTTTGAACAATCAAAATTTGACTATTGTAGTCATTTTATTGGTTTTCAGGTATGCTAGAATAAATATTGTAATATTATAAGGATATATAATATTATCATATAATTCCATGAATACATATTGAGATATAGAGAGAGATGGTTTTAAATTATACACAATTTTTAGAAGGTTCAATAGTGAAGGTGGGCACTTCTTTATAATTAATTATAGATGCAATTTGAACTGGAGAATTATTATTAGAATTTAAGAAATCAATTTTCTCTTCTATTCAAAATTTAGCTTTGTGTTCTTAAGTATAATATGATGTTAATCGGATCACTCAGGTAACAATGAATCATAGACATGTAATACTCCAGAATAATTTTTTATCAACTTATATTGAGGTCATAGAGTTGATTTAAATTATACAATAATTTAGTTACATCTTAAAAATATATATATTCAGATGTTAAAAATATGTGATGGTGATTGAGAATTTATAATCTCATGTAAGTTGTAACAAATCTCTGTCCAATCAGAATGCATTTCTAAAATTTATGTAGAATTAAGAAAAGTTGACTATAACTTCCATAGGTGTGTAAATGGAAGTTGGACTCTTTTCTTAAGATGATGAGAGTATATAATTTGATTTCCATGGGTTAAAATCAATTATAACATTTTTAATAGGCATAAGGAGGTATTTTACATCTGATCTAAGTCTTTGTATGTGTCAAAGAGACATGTAAAAGTTCTTATGGATGATTGTATCTAACCAGTCCTAAAGGTGATCATTTAGAAGGAAGAAAAGGTGATTTTCACTATGTTATCTTTTTGATATGAGATTAAGAATTTTAATGAAGGTTGGATTCATCTCATTTATTCCTTTTTAATATTTTATGACATTAAGTTAACCTCTTTTTCATTGAAGTTAAGTTGAACCTCCTTAGAAGGCAAATTAGACCTAGAAGGATAAGAAAGTTATTTGGTCAATATCTCTTAAGAAACCAATAGATAAGATTGGTTTCATATTACCAAGATTATTGATATAATTTAAAGGGATATCTAGAATTATATCTAGGGTAATATAAGGAGAATAATCTGTTCTAAAGGTTATTAGATTTATATGTAAAATTGAAATAGTATTTAGGATTAAGGGATTTTATGATTAATGAAATCTTGTGAAGTGGTCAATCAAGGATTGAATAATATATATAAAGGCTTAAAAACATTATATATATGTTGAAACCATTTTGGGTATGAAGGTTATATTTTAAAAAAAAGGCCAATAAAGACTATGACAATGAGTGTAAGGCAGTCAACTAGAATGGTGTTCTTGGAATCCTAAATTGAAGATTATAGGTCTAGATAATACCTAAAATACACCTAGTTGACCCTAATAAAAGATGTTTCATATTTTTGAGAAGGCACATTAGTCCTAAAAAAGGACATTGAGTCATAAAGGGCTATTTAAAAATTATTATGTATAAGAGAACAAAATCTCAGGATAGCCCAAGGGACACTTTTGGTTTCTTTATATGAACAATTCAATAAGTGATATAACAATTGAAAATAATAAGTGTGAATATTAGAGTGTATGAAAATTCATTTTAAGATTGATATCAATTTTTGGTATCAAATCATATAAGCTCTTGAGAATTTATTATTATATTAATAATATTTTAGTGTTAATGTTTCAGTGATATAGATGAAGGCATTACAAAAAAAAGTTGGTCGGGTAGTTTGAAATCCAAGTAAAGGCTTGGGGAGAAGGTACAAAGACAAAAAGGCTTAGAAAGATAGTGAAAATATTGTGACTCACAAGAAATAGAAGAGCATAGTGATTTCTCTGTTAAAGAGATCCAAGGTAGAGGTAACTTGGATAATTGTCAAAAGACCAAGGTGAAACCAACTTGGGTGAGACAAGAAATATGGAGCAAGGTTAAATATACTTTCTCGACAGAGTATAGATGGTGAGAATATTGATTAGAGAACCAACTAAGGTAAAATACTAGATTATGAAGAAGAAATAGAGATATAAGAAGGAAATAATAAGAGGAATATTTCATGAGAGAAATGAATGAAGTAAAGCAAATAATATAACTAGTAAAACTTATGATATAAATTAAGAAGGACCCATGGAATGGGTTGTTGATGAGAAAAAAGTGAAATGGCCAATTGAGAAAATGATAAAAAAATAAGGAAAAAGATGAAATTTGCCTTAAAAGTAGAAGATAAAATGTTGATAAATCAACTAAAAGTGTATATCTACAAACCAAAAATAGGGTCACTGATAGGAGAAGATAATATGGAAAAAGAAGATGAGGCAAATGAGCCTCATGATTTTGAATCTAACTTTTTCTTTGAGTGTATGTATACAGGCACCAAAATGATGAATAAATAGGTCAATTTGAGGCCTTATTTTTTGAAGGAGATCATTAAGAAAAGGAGATCTCAGGAAAGAGGATGAATGAGATGAAGAACCCAAGATGTAGCATGAAGAAGAGAACAAAGACTTTCTAAAAAAGATAGCTGATTTAGAAGAGGAACATTTGAAGAAAGAACCCATGAATAAAATTTTATTTTATATCAATGTATTTGTTTATGAAAATTTTTAATAGTTAGATGAAGAAATGGAATTATTGGAACATATCATAAATCATGATGTAATATTCAAGAATCAAAACTCATTAGATGAGTAAGCAAGTAAACAAGAAGCATGTAATGAGACCCAAGAGTCTCAAGTTTTTATTTTTGATAGTTTATTGGATTATATTTGTATAGGTGAGTTTGGAAAGATGAAGGAAAATTTGGAAAATAATCCAAGGTAATGGATAAAATGTGGATCAAGAATACATGTCCACTTATATGAGAAGCTAGTTCAATGATATCAACAAGAAAGGACAAAAGAATGAATGGAGGAGCTAAAGAAAAATTGGAAAATGAGGAAGAAGCCATTTTATCAAGAGATCAAAATTTTGTGCATAGGTAGTTTGATGTAGGAGCATCGAGGAAACATGTAATTTTTGTACATAAGTAGTCTTAAGGGTCAATGGATTCATGTTATGAATAACAAGGATCTATGCCATGCTTCCTTGAGAATTTTAAAGAGTTTTATAGGTCTTAGGAAAGTTTATTACTATATTTTAAAATCCTTTTATCTTATGTAAGAGTAAATAAAACACCCCACTCATCCTCTAGAAAGGTAAATCAAAGTAGGAAGAAGATAATATAAGCATGTTTGAAAAGTCTAAAAGGTGGTTGAGAGGATTGTGTTCTTAAAATAAGACAAAATTTAAACTTACATATGGAGACAAAATTTGAACCTAGAAGAGGGGAATATAAAGAAAGTAATGTAGACAAGAATAAGTATGATCTTGTATGTAGTGATAAGGTAGAGTTTCACAGACCTTTTGGTTTGTATAGAATAAAATTGAAGGATTTTGAAATCAATTTGAATAGGTCTACATACAAAAGGTTTGTACCTTGTAAATAATGTATGAATAAAAGGAGAATTCATGATTTTTAAGGAATATCTACCTATTTTCCTTGTGTGAATACATTTTTTGGGTGATTCTGACTTATTCTATGTATTTAAGATAATGTCTAATTGTTAAGGTTTGTTATCAAGGAATATATTCATTTATTTGTACATAATTTTTTATGCTTGAGGGAAATTAATATTGTGTAATAGAAAAGAGAAGAAGGGATATATGAAAATATTTACTAAAGCCATTTGGTAATGCAAATTTGTTTAAACGTGAATGGAATGATGAATTTGAGAAAGGTGAGGCATGATGGTATACAGGTTTGAACAATTAAAATTTGACTATTATAGTCATTTTATTGGTTTTTAGGTCTGCTATAATAAATTTTGTAACATTCAGAGGATATATTAGATTATTAAATAAGACCATGAATACATCTTGAGATATAGAGAGGGATTGTTTTAAACTGTACATAATTTGTCAGAAGATTTGACAGTGAAGGTGGGAATTTATTTATAATTAATTGTAGATGCAATTCAAAGTAGAGAACTCTTTTTGGAATATAAGAAAATAATGTTCTCTACCATTCAAAATTTGAATTTGTCTTATTAAGGAGAATATGATGTTAATCAGATCACTCAAGTAAGATTGAATTGTAGTTGTGTAAGACTCCAAAATAATTTGTTATCAACCTATATCGAGGTCACAAAGTTGATTTAAATTCTACAAAAAATTATTTAGATCTTTGAAAAATATGTATGCAGATGTTAAAAATATGTGATGGTGATCAAGCATTTCAAATCTCATTTAAGTTGTAAAAAATCTTTGTCCAATTATAATGCATTTCTAAAATTTAGGTAGAATGAAGAAAAGTCAACTATAACTTCCATAGGTGTGTAAATGGAAGTTGGACTCTTTCCTTAAGATGCTAAGATTATATAATTTGATTTCCATAAGTTAAAATCAATTATAACCTTGTCAACATGCATAAAGATCTATTTTACATTTGATCTAAGTCTCTATACATGTCAAGGAGACATGTAAAATTTCTTATGGATGACCATATCTAACTAGTCCTGAAGGTGATCATTTAGAAGGAAGAAAAGGTGATTTTCACTATGTTATCTTTATGCTCTAAGTTTAAGACTTTGAAAAAAGATTGGAATCATCTCATTTATTGTTTATTGATACTTTAGGACATTAATATAATCTATTTTGCATTGAATTTATGTTGAACCTCCTTAGAAGGCATATTAGACCTAGAAGGATAAGAAAGTTATTTAGTCAATATCTCTTAAGAAACCAATAGATAAGATTGGTTTCATATTACCAAGATTATCTATATAATTTAAAGGAATATCTAAAATCATATCTAGGGTAATATAAGGAGAACAATATGTTTTAAAGGTCATTAGATTTATATGTAGAACTCAGATAGAATTTAGGATTGAGGGATTTGATGATTAATAAAAGCTTGTGAAGTGGTTAGTTAAGGCTTGAATAGAATATATAAAGGTTTCCAAACAATATGGAGATGTTGAAACCATTTTGGATATAAAGGTTATATTTATAAAAAAATACCAATAAGGATTGTGACAATGAGTGTAAGGCAGTCAACTAGAATGGTATTATTGGAATCTTGAATTGAAGATTTTAGGTCTAGGTAATACCTAAGATAGACCTAGTGGACCATAATGGAAGATGTTTGATCTTTTTAAGAAGAGATATTAGTCATATCAAAGGAATTTTAGTCATAAAGGGATATTTTAAAATTATTGTGTATAAGAGAACAAGATCTTAGGACAACCTAAGGGACACTTGTGGTTTCTTTATACAAATAATTCAAGAAGTGATTTAACAATTGAAAATAATAAGCGTGGATCCTAGAGTGTATGATAATTCATTTGAATATTGTTATGAATTTTTGGTATCAAATCATATAAGCTCTTGGGAATTTATTACTATAGTGATAACATTCCATTGTTAATGTTTCATTAACATATTTGTAAGGATTGCAAAAGGAAGTTCGTCAAGTAGTTTAAAATCCAAGTAAAGGCTTGGGGAGAAGGTACAAATACAAAAAGGCTTGAAAAGATAGTGAAGTGATTGTGAATCTCAAGAAATAGAAGAGCATAGTGATTGATCTTATAAAGAGATCCAAGGTAAAGGTAACTTAGACAACTGTCAAAAGACCAAAGTGAAACAAACTTGGGTGAGACAAGAAAGATGGATCAAGGTACAATAGACTTTCTTGAGAGAGTAAAGATGGTGAGAATATTGATTAGAGAACCACCTAATGCAAAAGACCAGCTTAAGAAGAAGAAAGAGAGAGAGATAAGTAGGAAACAATAAGAAGAAGCTTTCTTAAGAGAAATAAATGAAGTAAAGTAGATAATAGAATAGGTAAAAATTATGATAGAAATTAAGAAGGACCCATAGAATGGGTGGTTTCAAAATTTGAATGAAGTGTTGGGACGCGTTGGGCGCACTGGGAGTGCTGGGTGTGCTGGGCACACTGGAAGCACTCCCAGAATCAGAATCTGAATGTGCAGGGAGGCAGATAGAAGATGCCCTTCCAAAAGGGGGAAATGAAGGATGGAAGGTAAATGGAGAATTGGTGGTGGAGAACCAGGAAGGAGGTACTAAATGTGGAGGGACAACAAGAGAGAAAAAAGAAAATGAAGGATCTGAATCTTCTGCTGATAAAAAGACTGGGATACCTTTGAATGGATTGGATCCTTTCTATGGTACCAGTACCTCCCAATAGGATTATTCTCTTGCTGTGTTGGGGCATATGACTGAAAAGGAGAAAGAGAATGGGAATTTAAACAAGAAAAAAATCTCAAAAGTGTAGAAGGCAGAGTACTCAGAACAAAAGAAGTGGTCCTCTCTGTTTGGCAAGAAACCCAATGAAAAATTTCTCTTCTCGCTGGTTATTACTAAATCATGCTGGGAGAAAGGTGAGTTCTAAGTATTTATCCCAGATCCTTTAATTGATTTTTCTGTGTCTTCTTTGGAATTCACCCTAGTGGGTAAATTTTTAGGGGCAAGACCAGATATAAAATCCCTTACCAAGATGGTTAAAAGGAAATGGGTTATTCGAAGAGATGTTGAAATGGCTCCTATGTTGAATGGTTTCTTTTTGTTCAATTTCAACTGTAAAGAGGACATGAATATGGTTCTGTGTGGAAGACCATGGTCTTTTGGCAAATGCTCTTTAACCATTAAAAAATGGGAGCCCAACATGGACCTATCAGATTCTTTCTTCTTAAACACTCCCATTTGGGTAAGACTTCCTGGACTTCCCTTAGAGTTTTGGCATGAGGACATTTTTAAAGGTATAGCCAGCTCTTTTGGTAAACTAGTGGCAATAGATAATGCAACGGTTACCAGATCCAAACTTCAACATGCCAGACTTTATGTTAAAGTTATAGATTTGAATAATCTCCCAGAAAAAGTGGATTTAATTTCTAAGCATGGCAAAAAAACTTAAAGGTTTGTTTTTGAAGATTTTCCCAATTCTTGCTATGCTTGTAAAAAATAGGGGCATTGGGCCAGAAACTATCCTTACAAAAGGAAAAATTATTCAAGCAATGTTTTGGATGAAACAAAAACCAAGGTTTAGCACAAGAAAGTATGGATACCCAAAGAAAAAAATCAACAAGAACTAAAGAAGAATGAAGATAATAAAATTCTGCATGTTGAGGAGGAGAAAGAGATCTCTATTGAAGAACCCAAAGTTCCACAATCAGATGCGGATGAAGAGTTTGTGGTTGAGAAAGACAATTCTGAGCAAGAAGGCTATGGGCTGCAATCTGAAATCACAAATCTTGAACAAAGAAAAGATGAGTTGACAGATCTAACAAAACAAATCATTGGCTATCAAAAGATAGAAGACAGCTGGGGAGATGTAGAAGACAAAACTGAACTGGAGGAAGGAAAATTATTGGATGGAGCTGAAAATAAATTAGAAAATGATGATCCTCTTTTTTCTAAGACCAAGGTGGTTTAGGCTAAGAATGTTTACCCTCTGAAGGTGCTAAAAGTAAAAGATAATGGAGAAATCATAAAGCACTTTTCAAACCAAAGAAAAGAGCCGAAAAAAAAGACCATTACAAAGGGGGTTGAAACAAGAAGAGCAAAAAAGACTAGAAAATGAAGGCTAAACACCTGGTTTCTACTATGGATAAATCTAGAAAAGGAGATGAATAGTTTTTAAAAATGAAACCGGATGTTGGCTCTCTAGACCGACCAGGAAGAAGATCCACAAAGAAAAACAAAGAATTAGAAAGTAAGCAGAATATTGCTGATGGTAGGCAGGCAACTATTCTGGATTTTACCCCTCAAAAATAGATAGAAAATCTTTATTAGGAATTTTAGGGGGCAGAACATAAAATGGTTAATGATGTTGCCCCTATTTTTTCTTGATTTTGCTGCTAGTTTTTAGTAGGCTTAAGGATTGCTTATCCTGGTGCTTGTAATTGATCTACCTCTTTAATTCTATCAAAGGGTTTCGGGGTCCCTTCAAAACCTGTTTTTACCTTAATCTAAATAATAATAATAATAATAATAATAATAAGGCAAAAGTTGAAAGTTACCTTAAAAAGAGAATAAATTTTTTTGAGAAAGTAGATAAAAGTGTATATATGCAAACTAGAAATAGGGTCAATTATAGGAGAAGATAGTATGGAAAAAGAAGAAGATGCAAATGATCCTCATGATTTTGAATCTAAATTTTTGTTTGAGTGTGTGTATGTAGGTGCCAAAATGACTGAAGAAATAGGTCAATTTGAGGCCTTATTGTTTTAAGGAGATAATTAAGAAAGGGAGATCCTCAATCAAGATGATGAACAAGATGAAGAACTGAAGATGCAGCATGAAAAAGAAGAGAATAAAGACTTTCTAAAAGAGATAGATGATTTGGAAGAGGAATACTTGAATGGAGAACCCAAGAATAAAAGTGTATTTTATAGCAATGTATTTGTTTATGAAAATTTTGAATAGTTAGAGGAAGAAATGACATTATTGGAACATGCCATACATCATGATGTAATATTTGAGAAGCAGAACTCATGAGATGAGAAATCAAGAAAACAAGAAGCATGTAATGAGACCCAAGAGTCTCATGTTTTTATTTTTGATATTTTATTGGATTATATTTATACAAGTGAGTTTGGAAATATGAAGGAAAATTTGGAAAAAATTCCAAGGAAAAGGACAAAATGTGGATCAAGAATACATGTCCACTTATATGAGAAGCTGGTTCAAAGATATCAACAAGAAAGTAGAAAATAACTAATGTAGGAGCTAAAGAAAAATTGGAAAAGGAGAAAGAAGCCTTTTGATCAATAGATCAAAATTTTGTACATAGGTAGTTTGATGGAGCATCAAGCTAACATGTAATTTTTGTACATAAGTAGTCTTAAGGGTTAATGGATTCATGTTATGAATAACAAGGAGCCATGTCATGCTTCCTCAAGCATTGTAAAGAGTTTTATAGGTCGTAGGAGATTTTATTACTATATTGTAAAATCCTTTTATCTTATGTAAGAGTGAATAAAACACCCTACTCATCCTCTAGAAGGGTGAATAAAAGTAGGAGGAAGATAATATAATCATGTTAGAAAAGTCTAAAAGGTGGCTGAGTGAATTATGGTCTTAAAATAAGATAAAATCTTAACTTACATATGGAGATAAAATTCAAACCTAGAAAAGGGGAATCTAAAGAAAGAAATTTATGTAGTAATAAATATGAGCTTCTATGTAGTGATAAGGTAGAGTTTTATAGACCTTTTGGTCTGCATAGAATAAAATTGTAGGAGTTTGAAATCAATTTGTAGAGGTTTGCATACAAAATGTTTGCATAGTGCAATTAAATAATGTATGAATAAAAGGATACTTCATGATTTATAAGGAATATCTACCTATTTTCCTTGTGTGAATCCATTTTTTGGGAAATTCTGACTTATTCTATATATTTTAGATAATGTCTAATTGTTAAGGTTTGCAATCAAATAATATCTTCATGTATTTTTACATACTTGTTTATGCATGAGGGAAAGTAATATTGTGTAATAACAAAAAAAATCAAGGATATATGCAAATATTTATTAAAACTATTAGGTAATTCAAAGTTGTTTAAATATGGATGGAATGATGAAGCTGAGAAAGGTAAGGCAGGATGGTATGCAAGTTTGAACAATCAAAATTTGACTATTGTAGTCATTTTATTGGTTTTCAGGTTTTCTAGAATAAAGTTTGTAATATTAAGAGGATATATAAGATTATTAGATAAGACCATGAATACATATTGAGATATAGAGAGAGATTGTTTTAAACTGTACATAAATTGTCAAAAGATTTGATAGTGAAGGTACGCATTTCTTTATAATTAATTGTAGATGCAATTCAAACTATAGAATTCTTGTTATAATCTGAGAAACCAATGTTCTCTGCCTTTAAAAATTCAACTATGTCTTCTTAAGGATAATATGATGTTAATCGGCTCACTTAGGTAGGAATGAATTATAGCTATGTAAGTCTCCCAAATAATTTGTTATCAGTATGTATCAAGGTCACATAGTTGATTTAAATTCTACAAAAATTTAGTTACATATTAGAAAAATATGTATGAAAATAAATATTTTAAAACTCTATGATGGTGATCGAGCATTTAAAAGATCATGTAGGTTGTAACAAATCTCTATATAATTAGAATGCATTTCTAGAATTTAGGGAGAATTAAGAAAAGTCAACTATAACTTTCATAGGTGTGTAAATAGGAGTTGGACTCTTTCCTTAAGACATTGAGAGTATATAATTTGATTTACACTAACTAAAATCAATTATAACCTTGTCAAAAGGTGTAAAGAGTTATTTTACATCTGATATAAGTCTTTGTATGTGTTAAGGATACGTGTAAAAGTTCTTATGGATGATTGTATCTAACCAATCTTGAAGGTTATCATTTAGAAGGAAGAAAAGGTGATTTTGACTATGTTATATTTATGATCTAAGTCTAAAACTTTGCATGAAGGTTATAGTCATCTCATTAATCTTGATTGATACTTAAGGACATTAAGCTAAGCTCTTCTGTATTGAAGTTAGGTCAAACCTCCTTAGAAGGTAGATTAGATGTAGAAGGATAAGAAAGTTATTTGGTCAATATGTCTTAAGAAATAAATACATAAGATTGGTTTCATATTACCAAGATTATCAATAAAATTGAAAAGAATAGCTAGAATCCTATCTAGGGTAATAGAAGGATAATAATATATTCTAAAGGGCATTATATTTATATGCATACTTGAGATAGTATTTAGGATTGAGGGATTTGATGATTAATAGAAGCTTGTGAAGTGGTCAGTCAAGGCTTGAATAACATTTATAAAGATTTCAAAACACTATATAGATGTTGAACCCATTTTGGATATGAAGGTTATATTTAAAAAAAATCAATAAGGATTATGACAATGAGTGTAAGGAAATTAGCTATAATGGTGTTCTTGGAATCTTAAATTGAAGATTGTAGGTCTAGGTAATACATAAGATAGTCCTAGTGGACCATAATAGAAGATGTTTGATATTTTTAAGAAGGGATCTTAGTCCTAATAGAGGACTTTCAGTCATAAAGAGATATTTAATAATTATTATGTATAAGAGAACAAGATCTTAGGATAACCTAAGGGACACTTGTGGCTTACTTATATGAACAATTCATGAAGTAATCTAACAATTGAAAATAATAAGTGTGGATCCTGAAGTGTATGATAATTCATTTGAAGATTATTATCAAAAGTGTTGACATTTTGCATTTTCTATCTTTGTAAGAAACATATTTAAATAATGATGGCCATCAATAACTAGCTCTCAAAATTTTATGAGCTATAAATTTAGGTGTAAAATGGCCACCACATACTCCACTATGGAAGTGTTCAATCAGGTCAGTAGTTTGTTCTTCTAGCATGCATCTTAGGAGAACCCCATCCAGATTCTTCCATACAAGTCCATTTTTAGTGAAGAGGCATTTCTGGGAAACAAGCTTAAGAGTCCTCCTTTGATTCTTGTCCAAGTTCATGGTACAATTAAAATTTTACATGTAATAGACAATATCCTTATACCATGGAGATGTCAAATTGATTCAAGGAATAATCAACATTAAAAATAATAGTGTTTACCTTAATGGCTTGAAAATTGGTCTCAACCATGAGCTTGGCTAGACCCATCCCTCACATTAACATGGCGGTCTGAATATTCATGTCATACTCTTTAAAATTATTGACCCAACTACATCTCTTACTAGATAATTTAGTATGAGTCAAGATGTCCTTCAACATGGTATGCAAGACATAAGGAACAATGTTTGAACTCAGAATATAAGTCTTGAACATCTTGGTAGCCTTCAAGAGGGTGAGGTCCTATTTTTCCATGATGATGTAATTTATTTTATCACCTTGCATAGCTTTGATAAATAAATTTATTATTTACTCATGACCATATTCATTCTTTTACAATAAGATAATAACAATAGTATTATATGATGTAAAAGAGAATATCTAAAATGGCTTAGTATAATTAGGGATAGCAAAAATAGGAATAAAATTTAGAGCTCCTTTGATGTCATTGAATGCTTTCATGGCCTTGTCTTCCCATTTTATGCTCTGGTCCTTCTTCAGCATTTAGTTGATAGTTAAATTAATCTCTATAAAATTAGACACAAACCTCAAGAAATTAATTTGTCTAAAGAAGGACTGAATTCCCTTCTTGGACTATGGGATAGGCACTTTTTCAATGGCTTCTACCATCTTGGGGTCAATCATTACACCATCCCTGGACACTATATATCCCAAAAACTTGGCCTTTTATACTCCAAAGTGATATTTGTTTAGATTGAGCAAAATTCCAAACTCCTTGCATATGATCAACACTTTCTCCAAATGTTCCAAATGTTCTTCTCTAGTATTAGAGTACATAATAATGTCATCCTAATACAAAATTATAAAAATTTTAATCACCCATACAAAATCATCATCCATATCTCACTAAAATTTTGTACCAACATTCATTAACCTGAAAAGCATCCTCATTTATACGTATGTGCCCTAAGGCATTATAAATGCAATCTTGGGTCTCTCAAATTCCTTTACTATAACTTGGTTATATCCCAAGAAACCATCTAAAGTGGACAACATATATGATCATCTAACACTTTAAAATAGATTTTTCATACTAGGCAAGAGATAATTAGCTTTTAAAGAAGCTTTATTCAAATTTTATAAATCCATACACAAGCAGATGTTACCATTTTTATTTCTCACATTGACTAAATTTTCAATCAATGTTGAATACATGATGGGTTGAATGATACCACCATCCCTTAGCTTATTTAACTCATCCCACATCTTAGTGGATAATATGGGGTTAATATGCCTCTATTTCTACCTAAAAGGATTTTTATTAGGTTATAATGGGATGACATGTTGGAATAAGTCTTCACTATATGCTTTCAACTCATAATAAGACCATGTTGAATAAACTTGATACTTCTTTAACAGCTACATATAAACTTGTTTCTCAACTACATTTATGTGATTACATAACCAAACCTTCCTTGGATTCTCATGAGAACCCAAATCACACTCAGTCATGTCTTTTGAAATAGATGAGTCTCAAGTCTTGATTTTATCCTCTCCCTCAAAAGATGCTTCTAAAATTACCAATCCTCTAGGGAGAATTTTTATCTTCAGATGGATAATTCCCTTCCCAAACAAGGTATGTTTAATTCATAAACATAAACCATAGATTCCAAGTATATGAGTTGATCATGGAACTCAGCTTCATAATTTAGAAACCTCCTAATTTGTTCATCATCATCAAACACCTACCAATGATAAACATTATCCTATATTAAAGTCCTGACATTCACCTCCACTTGATACTGATAATAAGGGATCATATTTATAATGTCAAATTGAGCACCTAACCCTATAAGTCTGTTTGCTTCTTGGTTGAAACTTCTATCATGATAATAGAGATTGAATGCATTAAAAAATTCAAGAAAATCCCAAACAACATCTTGATATTATTTCAACCTTTTATTTTTGGTGGCATAATAACTATAGACTTGCTTAACCACTAGCTTATAATCACCCTTAAAAATCAAAATTTTGATTCCATGTCCACAGATAATTCATATACCAAGAAATAGTGCCTTATACTCAATAGAATTGTTAGTTCACTCAAAGGACAACTTAAAATAGAAATTGAAGAAGCTACCATTGGATGCATATAATACAACCCTTTCTCCATTTCCAATAGTGGAGTAAGCCCCATCAAAGTACATCCTCCAAACTATTCCTTCACTATCAGGTTCAACAACAAGAGCAATAGGCTATTCAATAATGTCAATATTCCCCACAAAGCTACCCATATCAACATCTATGTATAATACTTCATTTAGAGCATGATTTAGATCTTCAATGACATACATCATCTTTGGATCTCTATAAATTTTGACCATTTTACCCTCCAATGGAATGGTGGAATAAGAAAAGTCCATCTTTACACTTCCACCCATGCTAAAAACCTATTTACATGATATCATCATCCCCCACTTAGGTTGGTAGTCTACAACTACTATGTCTATATCCAAATACTTACCTGGATATACTACCAACTATACTACCAACCCCTTGACCTGTCCAATGATTGGAACTTCTCATGAGGCCATGGCATAACACTTGCCAAAGGCTAATATAATATTCACACTAAGCTCATTTAGGACACTCAAGGGCATCACATTGTAAGAAACAATAGAATTAAGCATATAGTTATGAAAAATCAAACCATTGATCAAGAGAGTTGTATAAAATGGGTCCACATTCAATTGACATTATATTAATGCAATCCCCAAATATACTTTCTAAGCTAGTTCAACAATTTCTAATTATTCATCTCCTTCTAGGGGTGTTTAGGGTAAATTAATCTCATTTACAACTAATTTATTACCAAATTCCAAGTATTCAAATTCCCTCTTCCTATGCTTAGGTATTCTTAGTGATTCAACAAGTAACACAGTGATTTTTAGTTGGTTAAACACTTGGGCCATATCACATATGATATACTAAGGGAAATATTTGGTGGAAAGGTAACAACACCTTCATCTAGAATATAATCATTTAAGGTCTAAAGTGGAGTAGTTGGGGTGAATTTTCATGCTTAGCAGTAATCTTTAAAGGTGGATTTTGTTTAACAACATTCACACACTAAGGAATACCACATAACAGAGGTACTTTATTTTTAGCGGGAGCACCTCTAGGATTAACAACTTGCAAAATGGGTGTTGGTTTGGAATAATTAGGGACTATTTTAGTTTTCTTAGCTTCCTTACCCTTGGATTTTTAGGGGTAGTGACTTGAGGGGTAACATCTAGCTGCCTACTTCTCAAGTATTATTCTTTATCTTGGGAAACTACCTATCCTTAATTGATGGAATTTCCCCATCATACTTATTAATCATCATTGATCTTAAAAAATCAAAATAAGGAATGGGAAATTTATATGCTTGTGACATAATGACAATAAAATCAAATTCACATGTTGGGACACTTACCTTTTTTACTACACTCTAAAATTGATCAACAATGGTACCACTCAATAATTTCATGGAGGCAAACATCTTGTTTCATGGATTCTAAAAATTAAACTTCATAATATCATCATCAAATGACATAGACTCAAGTTCATCTACATCTTCATCAATTAGTTTAGATGTATCACATGAAGGATGTAGAAGGATGCACTTGCCACACCAATCAATATCAATGTCATAACCTACCACATTCACCTTGGTATTTAATGGATTAGGCACTTCTTTACCATCCCCTCTATTCTAATTTCTTTTTATTCTTCATCTCATGCAAGCCTCTTCCCTCTATCATTATCTCGATGGTGGAAATCAGGCCTTCCTTGTGCTTGATTCAGATTTGGAGCCCTCTCTTGATTGGTAGACACATGAGGGATACCCTTTTTATCTCTAGCCAACTTGTATGACATTTTTTTAACAATTGAGGCCAAATTTTTAATATGATCCTCAAGGTTAGCTATCTTTGTAGACTATGTCTTTTCTAAATTGACCAACTTTACATCAATCCACTTGTTCATGGACTTTCCCATAGCCTTTATGTTATTTTCAATTTGGATATCCATATTGAATGCCAAACATAGGTTCATAGGATCCTTGTCCCTCAAGTAGTATGAAACCTTCTTGTCAAAGGCATCATAATACTTTATCAATCATGTTGTATCACTAGGCCTAATGTTTTTGGGTAGCCAAATCATAGTTTTATTGAACCATGTATTAAAGTTTTGAAAACACTCATTGGGTTTCTTCTTAATGTTTTCAAATTCAGCCATAAGGAATCTCAAATCAATTCTATCACCATATTGACTTACAAAACATTCTTCATTTCTTCCCACAAATCAATGTATCCACTAGGAAGATAATTAAACCATTCATGATCATCTTCCTCCAGTGTGTGCACAAAAAACTTAATGTATACATCCTCATGATAGACCTCATAATCTTCAATAATATTATCAAAATCCCTCAATTTTTGATCACCACTCATTACATTCTTCCCTTATAAGTTTTTAAGGAATTTCCTTAATTTATTTAGGACTTAATTAGGATAACCTTACATGCCATGAAAATTTATAAGCCTAAATTTAGGAACATGAAATGCACTATGTTCATTCTCATTTAGGTCCTATGACTCATTATTGGTTCAATTAGAGGTTGAGGAACAAATGGAAAATGGATGTGAGGGGGTGAAAGAGGTGGACTTTGTGGTTCACACTTGGGAGGGGAATTAGCTAGTTGAGAAGGAGCTAGATAATGAATTAGACTATAAGTTTCAGAGTTGCTAGGAGAGCTATGATAGTCCTCAACAATGGGGATCTCAATAAAATGTTCAAGATTATTATAATCTTGATATTCAAAGTAATATTTTATAGCTGTAATATGCTCTTTAAAGGGCCTCCAAACTTCTCTCCTTCATCTTTGATGCAAACTTAGGGGTGGGACAAGTTGTTTGGATGAGTCACCTTTGAAGGATGATATAAATCCTTCCATCTTTTCAAACAATAAAATAATGAAATATAAATGTTGGCATAAGTATTCAAATTAATCATTGATCTTCCTTGAAACCAAATGATAAGATTGGAGTCTCCACTAGAATCAAATTTCTAGAATATAATAGTTGAAAAACTATTGAATGTGATACATACAAAAAAAATACTTTCTAAATTTAATGATGAAATAAGAGGGAAAAATATTGAAATTTTAGAATATCTTCAAAGGGGGAGAAAGCACCTTTTAATATGTAATTTTAATAGCTCTTTGAAATAAACTTAGAAAAATTTAAATTGTTAAGTCTTTCAATTCCTGGCACATCCTCGGTGGAGTGCTATGGTATTGATGACAAAGATAAACTAAATGTATCAAATAATAGTAGAGAACCTAAACACATGAAATACTTATAGATCTCTATAAGAGTCCCTCGCAACATGAGTGACAAGAATTTTGATGTTCCTGGTAATGGTTCTAGAAGACTATTGGTTCCCATTTGTACACCTCATACACTTGACCTTAAAAACTTGAAGAAAATAGAAAACAAAGATGAAAAACCTACTAGTATGTAATTTTATTTGGGGAAAATTTTGGCATCTAGAATAGACCAGATGTAAAAAATAACTAAGAGTAACTAACAGAGGGTATAGTTATCTCCCTACTACTTATGATTCTACCTAAACCAAGGTGAGAGGACCTATAGGGTAGCTTGCTCACATGGATTGATTCTATAATTCAACATCCATAGGGATTATTGGCATAAAAGAACACCAATTTGAACATAACACAACCATGCTTGCTCACTCTACCCAAGAAGGTCTATCACATGGAATGAGCAAATATTCTAGGATAGATACAAACTACTAAAGATAGATGGGAAAGTGACTACAATATTCATTACTAAGAATTTTCAACAACATGGGTTGAATGAAAAACTATAGTGTTAGTTATTTAAATCACAAACTAAAAACAAATGATAAGTATGAAAGATTTTATGCATCTATAGGAAAATAACACTTATGATATGCAACATAGATTGTATCATTTACAGGGTAGGACAGGGTAGGATAACTTGTTAATTATAAATAAGAAGGGAATGGTAGTGTGATGGTAGTTTCCAATCATCAGGGGATCTTACAACATTCATGGCATCACTTATTACAAAGACACAATAAATACTCACAAGCGATATAATGAGACATACCAAATGATCCTTAAAATATATAAAACATACATTGAAACTAAACCTTCGAAAACTTTTACTTGTCAAATCCATAAACCTAGGGTGCCCTAAGAATTTATTCAATAACATATTATAAACTAATGGAAAAAATGATTTATAATATAGACCTAAGCCCAAGATGACAACTAGTAGTGAGCATAAAACAAGATATCCAATCAACAACATTTGCAAAACACATCATTACACTTCGTCAATAGGAAAAAATAGAGAATCATAAGCATTTTAATTAAATTGAAAAGAGATACTACATACATCAGTATTTCAAAATGTTTCCAAGGGGACAAGCATGGTGAGTTTTCTCTTTTGAAAAAGAAGACATAAACATGCTCTCAAAGCTTGTCAATGGTTGTATAGTTGCATCCACCTTAACAAGAGAGATAATATCTACACATAGTAATTGAACCCAAATTTTTTTCATAACCCAAACTTAGATAAAATAAACCACCAACAATAACCAACATAATAATAAACCCTTGATTAGAGGAGAATCCCTCTATTTATATGTTTTACCCATTTGAAACCTGAGAGTGAGGGTTACAACCTGCAATTGCCAAAGTCCTACCAAGATGATCCTAGATAGAATAAATCCTTTTCCATACATGTAATATTCATTTAATTTCAAGTAAAATCATTGTTACAACTAATTCTATAAAAAATGATGAAGACTTGAATAAAATATTTTGATTTCTTGACTAGAAATGTCTTTCACATGAGTTAGAAAGAGGATATTCATGATGGATGCCAAAAAAAAATTGTATTTATGTGTAAATACCTAAGGATACCCTTGATCACTAACTTGGACAACTAGAAACTTATGGATAACTTCCCTCCCCCTCATGCATACCATAGAACATACTGCTCTTGTAATGATGGCTTGGGAATATTATTGATCCATGGCCACTTAAATGATCTTCTTGGAGTGGCCCATCTTGATCTTGAAAACCTAAAATATCTCTCCCATTGGAGGAGTTTGGATGAGTAAAACATGAGAAAATGGAATTCCCATGTTTAATTTACCCCTTTACCTTTTTGGCTCCAACTTGTCTTTTTTACATTTTGCATTTTTCACCTTTTCCCCTTAAAAACTTTTCAATTTTCACATATTTTCTTTTTAAGGGTTTCCTTCAAATTATCTCTTTTTTAATGCATAAATTCATTATTTTAAACCTTTGACCTATTTGGGTAAATCCTATCCCCTCTCACAAATTTTCCATATCTACCAATAGCTTCATGCCCTTATCATTAGATACTTTAGAAATGTGTGGGAAGTTCTTCATTGAAACTATTTTTATTTGAACTTTTTCACCTATCTTAACCATCCATCAACTAGACCCTTTGTTATATTATTATCTTTACCAGATGTTGATGATAGTATTGTTTTGGATGTTTCTGATGCTTTGTCAATTTCCACACCAATTCCACTATGGTCTTCACTTAGAATATCAGTAGATGACCATCTAGGATTTAGAAGTTTAACTATCAATCTATGACCATTTGTATTATCCTCATGGCCATTATATATTGCCTTATGAGTAGATTGTAACATATTTTCACGTGTATTTTGCCCCATATAATCACCTTCCTTCATTTCATGCCATCCAAATATCCTTGAATATATTATCATAAACTGTTGATCTTTGGATTATTTGAATCCAAAACCATGGATTAAACTTGATGTCTGTGTGCCTGTTATTTAACGTTCATGTGACTATTAATGAGATTCAAATGACCATCAAATTTAAGCCTCAATGGATAATTGCATTAACTAAAATTTGACATCCATGTACCCATCATTTGAAGTTCACATGAACATCTTTGACATTTACACAACTGTCAATATAAACCCCAATGGATAATTATGGTGTCTTAAATTTGAATTCCACATGCCCATCATTTAAAATTTTCATGAATGTCTTTGACATTCATGTGATAATCAAATTTAATCCCCAAATGGTTAATTTTGAGCTTTAATTTGATGTCTACATGACTATCAATGATGTTCATGTGACTGTCACACTGCTTATTCAACTTTAAAGGCTTACATCTTGAGATAGAAAAATCATGAAGGCACCACATTTGCAAGAAATGTCCATAATACCCATAATATTGATTCTATGTGATCCTTTGACCATGATATGCTTTCTAGGTAAAATTATAAAATCCATATGTAAATTGACCAAATTATTTCTACATGACATCCTGATGATGGTTTGGTTCATTTAGACTTATGTTATGAGCTTTAAATCACACCCCAAGAGCTTAACACTTGGAACATCTATGTTCATCCCAAGTCCCTTTGACTATTCAACCATGATCATGCACCATCAGATCAATTTTTTTCATGTTAATGTGCACCATTAGATTGCAATCTATAAGAGCAGCTGTGAATGGCTCATAATACAATTAAGTCATATATCAATACATAAAGTAGTTAATATAAAGTCCTAGCCTTAGGTTTTGGGGTGCATAAGTAAATATGACATATAATTTAGGATAATAATTTGAGCTCAATTTACAATAAAGGGATCAAGCATTATTTAGACTATGCTAATAGATAAAAAGGGATCAAGAGCTACAAGATATAAAAGGGACTAACTATGAATTTTTTAGACTAAGGTTTGGTTGTATTAAAAAACAAGACCAAACCTTAGTATAAAAAAATAAACTAAGTCCATGGCATTTTTAAAAATGTTCCCCCTTAAATTTTCTCTTGTTAAATTTGATTTTAAATCAGAGGATCTAAGCTAGGGCAATTGGGACAAAAGACCTTAAAGTTCTCAAACATGAATTCAACTTAGATTTTGATAGACCAAAGGCTAATAAATATCAAATTAACAAGACATTTTACCTATGATGAAAACTAGAAAATAAGAAGTGGGCTAACAAATCAAGCATTCATACTTGATAAGGGATTAATTTCTTTAGTGCAATTTTGGGCACTAACAGTAGGTTTTAAAAGTTAATTGTTTTTAGACATTAGAGTTTGCATGTTTCAAATGTTAGCACATAGATATGGAATAAATATTGTATGTGATTTCATTTTGTATATTTTAAATAGACTTAATGATTAATGTTGTAGTATGATTATATAAGGTTAATTTACTTGTGTTTGTCTATGATTACACAAATGTAAATCTCATAGATGATATCTAATTACTATTATATATATACTATTAAAATGTATTTATAACATTTTATAATGTTAAGCTTTCTATTATTGATATTTGATAGTATTAATCTAAGACAAGCCATTAAAATAACAAAAGACATAGATAACTTATATACACTAGTAATGACACAAACAATTATCTTGTTTGAATAGACATTAATAATTGATTGGTCTATCATTTTGATATATGAAATTGATGTTGTTAAAGGAG
>JARHVA010002398.1:630000-667500 GCA_037957365.1 Torreya grandis
AAAGAATGATTCTTTTTGTATTTTCTAATTTATTTTCAATACATGAAGGATAAGAGAGAAAGAGAGATCTACTCTAAATATGAAAATTGTGATTTTCAGTTTTCCTAGGTGTAAGTTAAATGCAATTATTTTTGTATTTTTATGAATAAAGTATGAATTTATCAATGTGAAAACTAAAATTTTTACCAAAATGAAAATTATTTAAGAATATGTTTAGACTCTAAACAAAAAAATACTATTAAGTTCCTAACACGTATTTTGCTCATATGCAAGCTAAAACAAACTTTGAATATTCCTAGATTGGATGCACACTACCTATGAAAAATAATTTGTTTTGAATATAATTATTGTTTAAAATCTAATTTTATACTATTTTGGTATAAAAATAACATTCTTATTTTGTTCAAAATAGGAGGAATCAATATTAAAACTAGATATTTTGTCCACTTAGGTTGATTTAAGTTTTTCTAGTTGCTAGTGTGTGTATGTGTGTGAATGTAAAGAATTCATTTCAAAACTAAAAATTTATTATTGTAATGACTAAAATTATCTGTTTCATATTAACCTATGGTTTTATATCAATATTATATAATATGAATGAATCTAATGAATTCAAGAAAATAAAGAGACTAACTACTAATTTTTTGGTTGTTGCAAAGACTAAAAAAGGAAATGATTCTTCTTCATATAAAATTTAATTTTTTTATAACATAAATCCAATCTACTTCTAGGATTATTTAAATAATATAATGTAAATAAGAAAAATAGACTAAAAATAAAGAGCCTCCAACCTGATTAGGGTGGAGATTAACTGAAAGCATGTAGCATGTGTTGTTGTAGTCCTCAGTATGTTATCTTATTTATCCAATAAAATATTTCAATAAATATCTAACAAGTAATATGAAATAATGGATATCAAAAGAGGTGAATAAAAATAGATACAAAACCCTAAACAAAGAGCAACTGATCTATGGTTCTCTAAGTGTACTATTTGGAAAGACCAGGTTATAGAATTAATGGCATTTTCTTGTTTGCAATGGTGTAATCAATCATGAAAATAATAAAGGTAGAGATTAAAAATAATGATAGAAGGTTTTTTCTATATAAATATTCAAAACTCTAAGATCTAATGGAAATTTTTGGATCCAAAATCAATCTAAAATTGGCTTACTTATATAAGTACAATAGATTTTGCATGAATGAATTTAACTAATTTAAATTGGAAGTAGAATTTAAGAGAGACTCAAAATTATTTAAAATATAATATGAGTGATCTAGGCTAACATAGACGTGAACATGAGGTGGAAAGAGTAAGAGACACAAAAAAACCATGTAAAAATGTGTGAAAACTTGAGTTCTATGAGCTAATTTTAAAAGATGGGGAGAAGGTGATAATACCACCCTTCTTTGTAGGGGTGGCTATGAAACTACCATTCCCCATAACAAAAATAATTTATGAGGATACAAACCTGCCACATAATTTAGATGAAACTACCTTAAAAGATGAAACTATTGTAGTTGTTTCATAACATAGAGTGGTAGTTTCATCACAACCAATGATGGTTTTGTCATATATAAGTGATTTTTAAGATTACATTGATAGAAGCTACAAAATCCAAACCAAAAGGAATCAAATAGGGATTAGAGATAAAAGGAAAGTAAAGGGTAAGGGTGTTATAGATAATCCATTTTGATCATACTAAGAGATCACTACATCATCATTAGAAATCATTTTAGTATGTCACACCATGAAAATTTTAGGTATATACAATAATCATCTCAAACTAAAAAAAAGTGTAGTGCCAAGGCCATTGAGAGCATTGATTCTCAACCAAACTACTCAAGGGATCCAACTAATAAATATATATAGAGTCTCAATCGATGTTCTTATAAAATTTGTTTCATCAATGTATGGTGAAAAAGGTATGAACCCTATTTATACCACCTCATCAAATCTATTGTAATTGATGTATATTTTGAATATGTATTTTTTATTTGGTATATTTTCATGGAATATGCACCTAAAATATGTTTTAAGATGAAGTATTTTTAAAAATGCAACCTATAATATGTAATTTTGTATATGATATTTATCTCAAATATGAAAAAAATTGTCTCAAATCTATGAAAATATGTGCCAAATGCATAGGATTATGTCCCAAATGTACATCTAAATCATGTAACTTGCATCAAAATATACCAATTTTTCCAAATCTATATGCTTGGACTCATGTCTCTATGACATGTCTCCACTAATATGACACCTTGAGATGAGGGGAATGCAATATAGTAGTCACCTTATCTCAAAAGGATAAGATAACCATGCCATATATGTATCAATCATGTAGTAATTAAGAATATATTGGTATCGTGTCTATATATATATATATATATATATATATATATATATATATATATGAATCCTTTTATATGCAATCACAACAAGCCCTAAGATTCATGATAAATATCATTAAAATGTCTAGGGGAAATAATCACAAACTCAAAAAATAATCAATCAAACACACAATAACACTCAATGTCATGTAAAAGGGGTCTAAGGAGATTGAACACAAGGATCATGTTCAAATTCCACACACTCAAAGGGAGGACATATTCAAATTTATGCACATAAAAGAAACAACACTGAGGGGCATTGTGGCCAAAATATAAGGAACATGTTCAAATGTTCCCTAGTCAAAAAAGGTAGAGAACAATAAGTACACTCAAGTAAGCCATGTACTAAGAAGAATAAGTTAAATATAAGAAACCAACATAAGCATATCATACTACTCCTTGCATACATATGTTATTAAAATGCCTTATAACATAACATATCTAGCATATTATGTAAGATATAAAAATGAGTATAGTTGTGTGTAATAATTAGTATATAAGCACAAAATGATAATGTAAAGTGATCATAAAATAATTCAACATGTATTAATCATGATCAATGAAGCATATGCCCCCAATAGTGTGTCACGTGGGTGGATTAAAAGGTCCAACATTTATATGCTCATGTATCATGTATCTAGTGTATGCCTATATCACACTCAAGTGCACATAAAAATTATGTGTGTATATAATGAAATTATATGATATATACTAACACAAAGTAAACAACATATATGTAAAAGCTATTAAACATGTGTATGCTAAATAATTATTTTTTGCTTTATTTGAATGTTTTTGTATTCTATTGATTATTTGATTTTATTTGTTAATTTTGTGCATATTTATATGATTAAAAAAGGTGTTATACACAATGAAAATATGTTACTATAATCCCAAGATGTCATCAATGGGATGCCTATATGTGGCCTTGTGTCATGTGTGTGTCATAAACTTCAATTATATTTCCATATTCATCCTGCAAATTAGTTGTGTCATTCCAATCATATTCAGCATAACCATAGTCATTATAGAAAATTAATAGCTTATTAGGTTGTACTTGAACTTATGATATGTCATTTTGATCATCTATATATGTAAAACCAATTTATTTTTACTATGGTTGTGACTTTCTTGGTTCCTCTTTTTCAACAAGTATTGTGTCTTTGCCTCTACTAATATGCCATTACTTATATATGTTTCTATAAAAATTGAAGATATTCTTCTTTTTTATTACTTCACTATAAAAATTCCACTTCTTTGGAAAAATATGTGAACTTACCTTCATGATTAAATTATATGAAACTAATGTTTTTATCAAGCATTTCTCCTATTGAGTGTAACCATGATTTTATTAGCACAACATTATATGTACTTGGATTATAAATAACACAAAAATTAAGAGAACATTAATTTCAAACAAATGAAACTCTTAACTGAATGGATCACACACTTGTTTTATTTACATATGTTTGATCTAGTTATTGATATTTACTTACAAGAGAGCTAAAAAATGACATAGAAGAAAAAATTGAATCTGTATAGTCTATAACCTTGATATTTTTAAATTAATTACTATCTATGCCAAAAATGATAGTGAAAAGGGCTTAATATGAGGAAAGGATTATAATTTCCCCATTTACAACCACATTTGAAGCTTTAAATTTTTCAAGTGTCTCTTTCTTTTTGACCTCTTTTTTTAGAAAATATAATTTAAGCATGATTTTTTGGTTACCTTGAATTTTAATTTCCAACTTAGATTTTAGTAATTTCATTTTATTGTGTTTTATATTTTTTAACCTTTTCTTTTCAAACTATTATTTATATAATTTATCTTTTTAATCTTGTGCCTTTTGTAATATTGCTTTATCTGATTTTGAATTTTGAATATTTTCTTGCTCTGATTGTGTCTTTTAGATCTATTATTTGTCTAATTGTGTATTTTAAATATTTTATTCTCTAATTTTTTCAATTACAACTATTTTTTCTCTAAATTATCTTTTTGTACCCATATTGGTTCGTTTTGCACTTATGGTGTAGAAGATGCATGCCTAAGGTTAGTGGGTTGGTTGATTGATGTATATTTTATAGGATCACCATTATCAATTTTACTTTTTATTTTATTTTATTTTTTAAATCCAAAAAATTATTGTATAATGCCCATGTATTCTATGACATGCACAATACTATTTTGATATCCTTAGAGGATGTAGAGGAACTAATCTGATCAACTTGTTTATAAGCATTTCACTTATAATCTCAATTTAAATCTTATTATCCTTTGGTATAATTTTTAAATCACTTATTGCATATGTATTATGTTTCATCTTCCCATTTGGATATGAATTCTTTTTAGGAATAACATTTCTAGATGAAGATACAAATGGATGATCAACACTAGCACATTCTAGATTCTTTCCATATATGACCTGATCTTCCAATGATGTGATATTTGAACTAAAATATTGATTTATATTTTTCAATTCTTATATTAACTTTCTCATAATTATTATTTTATCCATGAAGGCTTCACACACCAAAATCCTAGGTACTTTATATCGAATATGCATAGACACACTATCTAAAGGAGATATGAGAGGTAGATGGGGTCAAGGAAGGATATGTTGGTTACCTTCATTCTGTATTATAGGATGGGATTATTTACCTCTTAGAGTAGTTGTAACATGGACCTAGTTATAGGGAAGTTAACTATCACCCTTATTAGGGTTAAGATGAGGAAAAGGTTACTTTTTGTTCATTTTAAATGTTCTAAAGACTAAGATGAGAACATGAAAAAAGATACATATGAATGATATAATACACTCCAACATAAAAAGGAAATTATAATTATATCTAGAACTCTAGGGGTCCAAAATTTTAGACCCTAGGGGAAACTAGGGTGAAATGTTCAACAAAGGTTCACTAGAATATTTAACCCTTTTTGGAGTTAAAGATAGGGGGAATATCCTTATCAATTATAGAATAATCTATTCCAAATTAGGATAATTAAATTATTTATATTTACAATATTATAATAAATATATTTAATTTGAGAATATTCTAAATATAAAAAATTATAATGCTAAACAATATTATGAAAGTAATAATGTGAAAGAGAAATAACACTTAAACTTATGCATTGATGTGCAAGCAGATTTAAAATACATGTGTGGAAGAAGGAAGTCTAAATATTCACCTTGATTCATCAAATTATGTCTAGATCAGAATACATAGATTTTTATTGAACAACTAGCTACACCTTTTAGGGTCCACCATCACCTTATAGGTTAAAAGTTTAGATCATGTGCATAGGCTCTAAAAATTAGTCTTTTACTTAAAACCCTAGGTCCTCTAATTAGGGCATGTCACATTTAAAAAATGAAGTTAGTAGGATCAATTGAATTTTAGAATACCTTAAAGACACATTTGTCAATGAGTGATACCTACATACCCATATACTTTTAAAAGTGACCTAGATCAATGTAGCTTTCCCCTTTATGTGGGTTTGTGTGTGAATAATTATGTGATATGTTATATGAGAGTGCATATAGTGATCTAGATTATAAGTTGATAAATATTGCTCATGGTATTATTTTTTAAGGATTAAAACCTATAAGAAGGATTTCCCTATGACTCATTTAGAAATAGGGAAGTATAACTTAGTTGTGGAAATTATTTTTGGTAGTGTAGTGTGAGCTTGAGAGGTAATTTCTAGATGGATAATGAATGACCTTTGATTTATATTTATGCAACACCTTTTAAATAATATCATGTAAGGGTTTAATAAAAAAAATAGGTTGAATCATACATAATAATAAATTTAAATTTTTTACCATTTAGAATGCAGGGACACTAGCATCAAATTTTGGATACTAGTGTCAATGTTAATGTCCTAATCTGAATTCTAGTGTCCTAAAAGGTAAAAATTTGTTGAGGATATATAACTATTTGTGTAGGATGAAAATCAGGTTTTATGTGGACTATATGTTATAAGTGGTATGTGTCATAAAAATGTTAGGTTTGGCCTATAAGATAAGCAATTAGGCATAATGAGATGGAAAATGTGAGTCTTTTGGTAATGAAAAGGTCATAAATTAAAGGGTTGATCCATGATTGGTATTTAAAAAGTGTACAAGACTAGTATGTCATATAAAATTATATTTTAATATCTAAAATAGCTAAGTAAAATATAATTTGAATAATGTGGCAAGAAACTATATCATGTCCCCATTGTAATTGTAGAATTTAATATTATATGTAGATGTTCACTATAAATTCTATTTGAAACTTTGGAACTACATGAATTTATATTTTGATCATAAAATAAGAGTGTGTATGCCCCCATAATATGTGTCAATTATTGAATTATAAACCATTTGTAACTTTTCAAATTATGCTTATGCCAAAACTAATTTTTAGTCTTTGAAAAAGGCTTATCTTATGCATTATAATTCCACTAAAATTCCCCCATTTTGAAGCAAGGGAATTGATCCTAAAAATTCACTCATCTCAAAAGAGAAGTTAACTTGAAACATGCATATTAAATATGTCATCATTATAAAATGTAGCATATGGATAAAGTGTATCAACATAGTAAGATTTGCATTTTGTATGTAACTATAGACAATAAATTTGAATTATATAGCACCTCAATCTTGTACACTTTGAAAACACATATCATGGATTTCAATTCAACTTCTATACATTCCCATTACCAAAAGGATCACATACACTATCTCTCTATGAAAAATTATTTATCTCTTAGTTTGACCAATGTTATTCCAGTGACCCAGGCCTTATATCATGCTCAAAATTCTCTAAACCTTCTTATCTTCTACCTTTGTAAGTTTTGTAACTATAATTATTTTCTAACTTCCTTGTATCCCATCCATATGCCGACATTGATGCAAGTGTCTTATTCTAACACAAGTGTCCAATGCCCTAAATTCATCAAAATTACAAATGAAATGTATATCTATGGTTAGATTAAGTGATTTAATGTGAGATATTTTCTAAAGGTATTGATATATATAAAATATCAACCCTAATTCATTCCTCACCTATTAAAAACCTAAAAAATCACAAGGAAACTTGCCAAAAACATTCAATCAAGCATTAAAGTGAGTAAATCTTCCATATTTCCTCTTATTTCCATATTAGTCATAGATATAACACACTATAGGTCTAAAGTACTAAAGGAGTACTCCATGAGTCCTATTTTTCAAGTTACCATCTAGGTCAATGTTGTAATTAATTTCCACATATTGGATCATTATGCACATACAGGCTAACACATAGGGGAGAACTACATCAGTTTGAGGCCCTCTTCAGAGTAATGGCTATGTAGAAACACCCACTAATATAGGTGTTTTTTGGGTTATCTCAACATTGTGATCCCACTAACCCATTTTTACCATAACCACTATGAAGATGAAGAACTAGGTTTTGATATTTGACAAGGAGTGAAAACCTTTGTAGAAATAATTGGGGTCTCAATTCATTTACTTTGTCAAGCACTTATTTAGTTGTCTAAATCAGTCATATACTTGTTACAACTAGGTGAAAACATATAATAATATTTTATATCTCAACATTTGTCACTTGACTACACTGGAATCAATTCACATAAGGTACAAGTCTTATTGACTCACTTGAAGCATAGTAGAGGAATAATCAGGGCCTATATTGGGCTAGTTTTGCCATAGTACAACTCATTATTCATAAGACTTGGTCATTGAAATAATGACATTGGAAATTTCATTGGAAAAAACCATTCCTGGGCTAGACTAATGGGTTATATGTGAAAATCCTATTAGGGGATCTCCTTATAGTCATAGGGGTGAAATCTTATATTTGGTGGCTCTATTGTCTCAAAGGTGCTGATATTTGTCTTACTAGGCTTAACACCATTTGCCACTTTTATGGGTTAAGGGGATTGCTTCAGATCAAAGGTTTATGCTTAAGTTGGTGCCTTAGGCATATATATCATTACTTGGCATGGGGTATTTCCTACACATAGAGTATTCCCACATAATATGTTAACATCATCATAAATTATAGATACACCATTAATGCTCTAAAATAGAACTTATTTTAAACACCACATTCATATATTAAACTAACCACTATACTTATTGTAAATATTATATAATTCAATAATGAGGTGAAAGACATTCAATCAAAAGACACCATGTATTATAGTAGCCAATCTTCATTTACTTTATTCTTCAAATATAAGGTAAAGTTCATATTGTGAAAATAGAGTAAATGTTCATCTAAACTACTAAATAGCCCAATGGCTCATAGGTGAGCTTGGGAACTACAAGGTGGAGACTCAAAGGCATCCATGATAATCCTTAGATTCAAATGCAATTGAATTATTGATATCTGGAACCAATTTTTTAGAGCTTCATTACATCAATTTTTTTTCTTTTTTTTTACTAGTTCGAGCTTGACTTTATAGCACTTAAGAGCATCTTCATGCTAATGTGAAGGGCACACACTAGGTGTTGAGTTTTGGATTTTAGAAATCATTCCACTGGATCCATTAATTTTCATCTTATGCACTATGATCACCATGTTCTACCACTATGTGAAGATGCTAAGTCATCATAAAACTAGTTAGCTGCCTGCCAGCTAGCATAAGGTATGCATCAATTCTTAGTGCAAAAGATATCAAAATAATAATCATCCCAAATAATTGCCTCATATAAAAGTGTCTATCAAGTTGGTGTAGATACATAATTAGATTAATTATGGGCCCAATTTTACCCCATACAAAATTTATAGTCTACCTTTAGATAGTATTTCAATGTTCTTGGCATGTAGAACTCTGACGTGCTCTCTTTTAATTTAGCACTAAAGTCATCAAAGACCTTGATGGTGACCTTAATTTGTTCAATGCTGATTTATATCTCTATTGAGGCAACACTAAGAATGATCACATCCATCTTATCCAATTCATTTTGGAAGGCCTCAAGGTTTGCCTTAGCTTTTGTAAATCCTTAATCCAAGATTTCTCCTTGTTCATAGGGCTTGGTTTGAAAGGCATAAAAGAGTACTTCCAAGATTCACTCCAAGTATTTGATTTGAGTTATAAAGGCACTGACCTTTTCCATTATTTGGTTGCTATATAATCTAATCATAGTGAATACCTTCACCATCATCTCCTCATTCTCCCCCATTACCTTTTTGAGACATGCATCTATGACTGAGACCTAGTTGGAAAAGCTATAGAAGATGGTGTCAATTGTATCTACTCCATCTTGAAGTTGGGTAAAGAGATCTTCCACCTCTTTAATCTGTGTATCTAACTCCTATTTTATTAAAATTCATATTTATTCCTCTTTTTTTGATACTAACTTTACCTTTAACCTTGGGATCATCTACTCTACTAGCATGCATACCTTGTCAACCTAAAAAAGATTTGAAGTGTCAATGCCATCCAAGAGGGATGGATAATCTACCTCTATGTACTCAACTAGTTGTAATTTAAACTTGATGGCCTTTATTTCCTCTTATAATTCTAGTGAAATATTCTTACACTTTGAATCCCTAACATCATTGATGATGTTATTTTATGTTGCTTCAGAGGCCATCTAGATGAGTGTGTTAGCCAACCTGACTAGGTTCATTACATGGGGGTTTATGATAAAGTAATAATTTCCTTGTTCTAATGTCTCTATACATAGTATGGTTTTTTTTGGTACCTTAAAATCAATTTCATCCATATAACTATCAAAATCAAATGATAGATATTGATGTGTCCTAGTTACGGTAGTTGTGGGGGGAATATTGTCAAACATGTAGTAATCTTCATCAATCCACCCCTTATGCACCTTTTTCCTTAGGATTGGTTTGGTGCCTTCTTCTTTAGTGATGGACAAATATATCTTCTCTTCTCCCTTTTCATTAGCATTAGTTCTCTCTTTAGCATTTTCCTCTAACATTCCTTCTTCTTGATTTAGTAGGGGTTCTTCTTTGTACTTGTCCCCTTTGTTCACTTATTCTTCTTCCTCAGTGCCAACTTCACCCTCCTATTTCTACTATGTTTCTTGGATGTTCTTTGTTTGTTTTCTCAAGGCACCAAAATTAACTTCTTTGTTTCCAAGCACCCCTTCACTACTTATACTTTGGTGTGACTATGGCACAACTTATTCTACTATACTAGTGGGGCAACTAGGTTCCTTTTCTATTACTTCCTTTGTTAGTTCTACTATTGTAACAACCTCTTTCATTTATTTTTATTTCTTGAACTTTTTCTTCTTATGCCTTCTTCTTTCTCTTGGCCTTCTTTTTTGCTAGTGTTAAGGCCTTTTCTTCTTTGGACTTTACTTCCTCAGCCTTAATCTTCTCAATTTACTCCTTGTTCATGCCTTTCTTCCTCATGGCATCCATTTTATATTCTATCACCAACACCTTCAATATCTCTACCTTGCTCATCCCTAATTTCCTCTATATTTCTCTCTTTTCCTCCTCAGTCTATAGATGATGTGTGGTGGGTTCTTTGGTTGAGGTTCTTTTTGGATTTTTTGCTTCTCCAAGCATGGTGGCAATGCCACCTTGGAGTGCTTCCTGAACTTCTTTTACACTGGGCTCTTATTTTACTACTTCCTAGATGATGTAAACTTTTGTCCCTACTTCTTCTTCCTCATATATTTCTTCACACGCCTACCTTGATTTTATTTCCTCAAGTGCATCTTGTGTCTATATCTATACCAAGGTAATTATGGGTATTAAAACCAGCCCTTGGACTTATTTTCCTTCTCCATTTTCTTGGGTGAAGTAATAGCTAGAGTGAAGTTCATGCACTTCTTATTTGGTATAGAGAGTTTTTTCATCACCAGAGATGATCTTTAACCTAAGGTGCTCTTGAATTTCCCCTAGTACTTTTCCCCACTTTTTCTATGGATATTTTCTCTACACTATTGGTGCCAAATTTCCTTATTCACTGATCTAAATGTGGAAGTCATCATCCTTTTTGACATGCACACCCTTATTTCTTAGCTTCATCTCATAATATAGCATGTGGATGTGTTTGAGGATCACTTATTTTTAGAAGGGATGGATGTTGATGTGATCTAATTCATCCTCCTCATCTTTGGTATCTTTCCCTCATGGGTGCATATATTGGCTCCATAATCTACTCTATTCTAAATCTATGGCCTTTATTAAGATGTCTAACTATTGTGTGTTAATAATTATTATAATTTAATCATTGAAGTATTTGGATAAAAATTCATAAGGGAGCTTCATCTAGCTAAACTTCTTATCCTTTTTGAATACCAAGTACACTACATAGAAGTGTTACATCATGGAAAAGGTTGACATTCTAAACATATTCTAAGATGTGCCATTCCTCCCTGAATACTTTTATATACTAAGAACACCACCCCATCACTCAAGTCTTGTAATTTTGGTAAAATTTATGAGGGAAGGTAATGTTATTATACTTTAACATTGGGGAGTCTTGGTGTATTGGAAATATCTAAATATTATCTTCATCACCATTAGGTACATCAATCTCCTCCAATAATTAAAATCAACATTGACCCCCACCAGAAGGTCTCATGAATCATGTGACATTCAAGATCATTATTCATCATTTATTCTATAATTAACTTTATGATGTTAAACTTAACCCCATACACCATGTGGTAGGTGATGCATATGTAGATCTTGATGATGTCTATCCACCGACTATTGGGGTAAAGTTTTGAATTTATGAGGCATGCAACTACCCTCATTATAGGGTCCTTGATGTATTTGATTAGGAATGGTATCCCTCATTTATAGTACCCAAGGAGTTTTTTAACCCTTTCAATTTCAATATCATCCACCATCATTTGGTGGATGTTTATGCTAGAGTCTGGGAGCCTAGTGATTTGACTAATGAGGCTTGCCAACAACCACATGCACCTTCCTACAAATTAAAATTAGTTACCATGGATGCATGAGGGGAGGAATTGCATGAGCTATTCTAGCTTCCTAAAACATGGAAACTCATATAACTAAGTTGTGTTGATGGTTTCAAGTTTTTCTCAAATAGAGACGTCAAAAAATATCGCACCTACTTCAATCTTGGCCCTTTTATCAACAACCTAGTCTTTCACTATATCTTGTGTATTTATTGTAGTGTATTGGTTTTAATACTTTATTTGGTTGGTGTGTGTGAAATATTCCCAATTATCTCCTAACAAAACCTCATTGGGAAACTACATTTCTTGATATGACATATTTGTAAGCACCTTCAGATCAACATCGATGATGCTAAATCCTTCTACTGACTACACTTTCTTCTTTATAGTGGCTATCTCTTCCATTATCTACACCCTCTTAGAATCCTTTTACACCTATGGTAAAATGGAACTCATTCATTTTTTCCCATCTTGAATTGGCGATGTTGAAGCATGGTTTATTTACTTTATTGAATCTTATAATTTGTTTTGGAACTCCTTAAAGTCATGAGATATGAAACTACAAATTTGGCCCCAAGGTTCTCTTTTCATTAATGGTGGCCTTGGCATCACTCAACTTTTTTTCTACCTAGTTCTTAAACAATTCATGCCCCACACTTATTTATGCCAATCTTAAAGGGAACACAATTCCTTTCTCTATCCTATCATTCTATTTTTGCATCTATGGGTGCTCAAGGTTTCACACTTGTATCATTTTTTTTATTTGGCTCTAGTTTAGCTATAGTTTTGTTCTTAATTTATCTTAAGGTTTATTACCTAAACTAATCAACCTTTTGATGCTTTATACTCCTAATTCATCTACCTTCTTAATTGTAGGTGATTAAAAATGTGGTGGCACCTAGAATTCTTGGAAATCAAAAAATTCTATTAAATCCATAAAAATCCACTACCACATATGCATTAAATGTTGGTATTTATGCCTCCACCATCACAAAATAAATCCTCTTAATTTTATTTTTGGTGAAATGATGTGTAGTTTAAACAATCACTTCCCGCCTCACTTTGGGTGGATGCCAGCTTGTCCTAAATATATTTCTCTTACACTTTGTTCACTCAGTGTGAAATTTGACTTCCTTATGATAACCTAGGTGTAACAACTCACATGCATAGAATTCATCCTCCATAATTCCATCTTTTCATGTTGTTCTTTCATTTCAAGCACCCTTTCGTATATTGGCCAATTTTTATACACTTTCATCTCTTTGCATTGGTCTATCCTACCCCATAAAAATCCCTTGCACTAAACATCTAATGTTTATTTCACCTCTTTTTATCTCTTGTTCATGATCATATTTTGCACCTTCTTTCTATCTCTTGCACACTATCATTTGGTACATCTCTCATTGTTACATATTATAAGTCTAGAAAACTCCATGCACCCAAAAACTTAGGTGTCTAGCTTTAGGTGCTTAGAAAGTAACCATGTTTGACTCACTCAACTGGAGTTATGGATGTAAGTGCCAAAATAGTTCTCTTATAGGCTTAAAATCACTACTTATTCTCTTTACAAGAACAACATAAAATAAAAGGAAATGTTTGGCTTGTACCAAATGTCATTTAGGTTAGCATAATATAATCAACTTATGACTAGGAAGTCAATGTTTTGATGGCACAAGAACCATCTTATTGCCTATAAGGATTCAATTGGTTACCATTAAAATACCTAGGGTACATTTTACCTGATAATGTGTGTAACTTGCATGCACTAATTTATAATATACTATGTATGACATATGGGCCCATCCACCTAATTTATAGCTTTCCTAGGTGCTTGAGGTACTTGGAATCATAGATTAAGATGAATACTCCTTCATTCAATACCTTTTGTTTAATGTGTTTGTCATTCCATAACTTCAAACATGCCTTCTTGATCTACTAGATCTATCTTTCTTTGGCACACACATCATCAAAGTGGTCCAAGTCTTTTAGCCTTTATACTCAATGATTCTTGGTCATCTAAATGGCCAATTTTCATAATGTAAAAATATGGAACTAATAACTCCATTGGTATAATCACCTTAGTGTCAAACACTAATTAAAATGGTGTAGCCTTGTTTAGGTGCTTGTAGGTTGTGTAATATGCCCATAGTATGTTGACACTCAATCATCCCAATCTTTGTGACCAAAATCACATATTTTTATGAGGCACATTCCCAATATCTTATTGAATTCCTTAACTATGCCATTTACTTAAGGGTGATATGGGGTAGTCTTATGGTGCACCACCATGTACTCAATTAGCAAGATTTTCATAGTTTCATTGAGGAAGTGTGTGCCTCTATTTCTAGTTAAACTAAGTTGGCATTCATAATGACTTATAATATTTTCCCATAGGAATATTGTAGTTATGGAGGTAGTATATTTTTTGGTTGGTGCTGCCTCAACCCACTTAGTTAAATAGTTAGTGGTAGCCAAAATATATCTTATGCATGTGCACCTTGGTACTAGAGTAATTGGCCCAGTAAAATCAATGGCCCATTTTTAAAATGGTGCCTTGGTAAGAATGGGGATGAGGGGAATCTTATCCTAATGGTTGGGTTTCCCTATGCATTAGAATATGTTACATGCCTTAGATAAATCCTTTACATCTTGAAATAGACTTGTCCACAATAATCCTAATTGTAGCACTTTACAGGCTATTACATGTCCAACACAATGGCCTCCTACAATCCCCTCATGCACCTCTTGTAAGATAGAGTCCCTTTCATGTTGTAAAAAACATTGGCATAGGAATTCATCATGGCTTAATTTATACAACTCCCCATTAATGATCTAAAAGGGGGTGGTGTGAATGGTGAGTTGTTTCTTCTATTTGGTTTTCATGGTCTAGGGCACAAACCCAAATGTTATAAAAGTGGTTATCTCCACCTGGTCTTTAGGGATGCATTAGACCCTATAGAGTTACACATTTGGCATGTTATCTTTAATGGGTGTTGGTGCATCACTAGAGTTGATGTGGGATAAATGGTCCAGGCTCAAGTTTTATCTTCTACGCTTCACCACAACTAAGAACTATAATTCTTGAAATAGAACTATCCATATACAAATTCATCCATGGATAATGGGATTATCTATAAGGTACTTGAGTGCCTCATGATTAGTGAAAAATATTAATCAAGTCATCAACAAGTATTGCTTGAATTTTTGGAGGGTATATACCATAGCTAGTGCCTCACACTTGGTAGTTGTGTAAATTTTCTCTGCCTAGGTATATTTTTAACTTGTAAAGGAGATAAAATGATCCATATTACTTTTGTTGGGTTACACTAGAATGGCACCAATTGTAGATTTATATGCATCGACATGGACATGGAATGGAGTCATCTAGTCAAGAAATTATAAAATAAACATGTTAGCTAACTTGACCTTTAGAGTTTTAAAGGCATCCTCTTACATTTCACCCTAATATAATGGGTCATCCTTACATAAAATATCCTCTAGTGGTACTATAATCCTTGCATAGCTCCTTATAAAATTTTTATAATAGCTATAATGGCCAAGAAATAAATGAATGTAATTTTATGTGGAAGGGGTCTAGAGCTATAGAATAATGACAATCTTCATAGGATTGATGAGTAGACCATATTTATAGATGATTTTCCCAAGAAAGGTTCCAAATGGAGTTAAGAAGATGCATATCTCAAAGTTTAAGATATTTATATCTGGTAGTACCTCTAAAAAATGAGGCATAAGTTATCATAATGGTCTCTCATGAGCCCATACATAGTCCAATCATCAAGCTATACCTAGTGTAACTTATAAATAAAATATTTAAATGTAGTGATGACCACTCTAGAGAATATGGATGGTGTATTATTGAGCCCAAAGGGCATCACATTATAGGTGAAATAAGCCCAATCTATGGAAAATATTATTTTAGGCCTATCTTCATCTTCAATTTGGACTTGATGATATCTAGACAAACCATCAGTGAAAGTATAAATTTTTTAGCCGACAACTCCATCCAAGACTTTACCAATGAATGTATTCAAGAAGGGGTTAGTGGCATAGGTGATGTTTAACAATTGATACTCCATGAAAATATGGATACACCTATCCTTCTTAATTTTAATAACCATGGGGCTCACCAACTATGACTCTTGCACTAGGTAGATCACTCCTAGAGCCAACATACCTTCAATCTCCATTTTAACCCTAGTATTGAGTTGGGTTTCATTTTATAAGGGTGATTCTTGATAGGTCACATGCCATCAACCAGTGTTATGCTCATTTTCCCAAGGGATGGGTGAGTACCATTAATGTCTTGGTAATTATATAAAAACAAATCTTGAAACTCCTTTAAGAGATCCATAATTCATGCTAGCTTTGTGTCAGACTAATATGCACCTAGAGTAGCCACCTTTAGTTCCCCTTTTGCACTAATATCAACCTAGGTAGTCTTTAGTAGTGAATGATAGGGATCATTCCTCTCCTAATGTGTGTTCTTAACTTGACTACTCCCCTTAGTTGTTTCAATGTGGAAATGATTGGGGTCTTCCTCTTCAAAAGTGTTAGCATCTACTTATGCATGATCTTCCTCTTTCCTATCAAGGACATCTAAATGTGTGCTTTATAAACATTTGTTTTTTTCATCACTCAAGTCACTATTAAGTGCATAATCCTTTAATAAAGTTTGAAAAACTAATACTTTCTCCCTAAATATATATTATAGGCACTCCTCTAAGATTATAGTGTCCTCAAACACTGCCCTTATAATTACTTGCAATGGCTTGATCAATTCCAAGTTATGTGAGGAAAAGGAGAAGGTTTGCACAAAATTCTCTTTTAAGATATCCCAAATAGTTATCTTGTGACACATTTCATTTACAACATACCAATCTCATACCCACATCTTCAAGGTTTTGTAGAAGGCATACACAAATAGGTTCCTTAAGGCATTTGCATCACATCCAATCCATGTTTCTTTACCCAACCATATGTGTATTATTGGGTCTAAATTACTAGAGTATGCATAAATATATAGGTTCTTATTTCTTTTTCAAAATATAGTGTAGATGGATACTTTTACATCTTTCTAAGCTGGTAGGCTAAGACTCTATGCTACCCAAAAATGAGTGATAGTGCCTCTCAAATTATATACCAATGTACCCATCCTATCTACTTCCTTTGGGATGTAGGAATATAGGTCATGGACATATTATTATATAGGATTGATCCCATCATATCATAGGAGTGCTACAATTTTACCTATTCTTGGTAAAAACACTTCATTTCCCTTCTTCCTATTGTAAGGGACCCTTCTTCATGAGGTGTGATCAATTTGGACCTAGACAATCCTTATAGGTTTTGGTAAATTTTCACTCACTAATAAGTACCTTTTACTAGTGATTTTTTAAGATTCTTTAACCAATTAGTCATAAGCTATGTTAGTGGTGTTATAGGTTGACTATCCATCTTCCCAAGAAAGTATTCCTTGGAAATTGGGGTTGATAGTCTTGATTCCTTTCACCATGATGTTGTAGATATGGTTTATCTCATCTTTAAGATCAACACTTTCTACAAAAGGGGGTCCTTAGTCACTTGAGAGTGGGATCATGACCCTCTCCTTGCCATTTTCAAAGGTCATATAATATTTCTTGAAGCACATGTTGGCATTATTAGCATAACACCATGGCCTTCCCAAAAGTGATGGATAATTATCTTTCTCAACCAACTTGATTACTTTGAATTTAACATGGAAGTTAGTGCCCATAATATCTATAATGGTTCCTTTTATAATCCTAATTGGTTGTGTCCTAGATTTGTTAGCCATGAAAATTATGTAAGGGGAAAACCTCAAGGTTAGCCTACCCATCTTTTCTCATTTATTTATTTGTCAAGATATTAACCTCATTGTCTGTGTCCACAAGGACCTTGTATATAGACCATATATTAATTGTGGCATTTATAAGGATATATTGGTCATACTTTATATTTTGTGTATGCCTAACCTCTTGTGCCCTTTCTATATATGACATTACAAGTTCAACTAGGTTTTGGCCTGTATTCTCTAAAAGTAAGTTTTTTAGTAGGGGAAGTATCCCTTCTATTTATAAGAGGTTCAATATTTTTGTTAGCTCTTATACCTCAACCTCTTAGTTATCTTACTTATTCCAAGTGGTAATAGCTTGTACCTCTAGGTCTCATGCCAATTGAAACTCTCGTCAGAAGTTTTGAATTATGCTCATTACCTATTATAAGATATACTTCTAACACACAAGGTCAAGGTAAGGCACAACTTTGGGTTTTGGATATGTAATGTGCTTAGTGTGACTATTTCCCCATATTATAGGCATAATTATAGTATGGGTACAACTAGTGACTGAGTAGTGAGTCCACTATGATTAGTCACATGTACCTTGGCTTTCTTGGTGCTAATCAGTTGTTCCCTTAGAACCCATTTTTTGACATTTAGATCATGCCATATGATTCTTGCACCTTTATCTACACTAGGCCTAGCTTGGGTCAAATTTTTATACAAATCAGGGCACTCCTCAACCTTATGTGTTCCTTGATAATACCTACACATTAGATGTGTAAGATAATCATGTTGATAGTGCTTGGTTAAAGTGCACTTGTAACATGATCACAATGTGAATATTCCTCCACCAAATCATCCACCTCTCCTTTTAACTCCTATTTTCATCTCATAGCCTAAATTTTATTAGCCATATCCCTTATTTCCTTGGGTTTCTTTCCCTCTATCTACTATAATTGCTTGTTATGTTCCTTTCTCCATGTTTTCATGTATCTTGTCAATTACTTGACAATCAATTGTGGTATGAGTGTAGGAATTTCACAATTGATAATATATGGTTGTGTTAACCTAATTATAATGTTATAATAAAGGGTAGTTGTGAACATCATGTGCCTCATGACAAACCTTATATATTTTAAGAAATGTGTGCACATTCCTTTGAGGGTAGTTTTTCTTGTTATGGCCTTTTATCTCACATTCGATGTACCATAATCCACTTCAAACATATTTAAATGAACTAGAAATTATTTTATAGAGTTGGGAGGCCATAAACATGATTTATGCCTCTATAAATGGGCTGATCCCAATGTTATCACTTTTAATTTCCTTGGCTCTAAGCATATCTTCAAGATCTTCTCGAGGATCTATGAATGTCTTCATGGAGAAAACTCTTATAAGGTATTATTAATCCTCCAAAAAACCATTACACATGATATGAGAAGTGAATGTCATAAGGAAGCTTGGAAAGAAGAGTTTTAAACTTGGTATCATATAAGTGCATGCATCCTGATATCCCTTGGTTAATTTACTTAATCATGATGATGATTTGTTATTCAAACTTAGGTATATCAAATTCTTTCAAGAATGCTTCCTTCAAAGTGTCGTAATCAACCATAGCCTAGTTAGGATCAAATTTCCTATACCAAGTATTCACATGATCAAGTAGAGTTATCATGAATTGGGTTTCCTTGTGCTCAGATTGGGTTATACCCTAAGGGTGACATTGTAGTTGACATTTTAGCACATGTTCTATGGCATTCTCTACACCATGATATTTTATCAAGTGCATGGCCATCTTGTAATAGATCTATGGTGGAGGGGTAGTTTTTATTTAATGTGTTTGTCCCCCTAGTATTTTTTTAGGTGGTGGCCCTCTAATTCCTTTGATCAATGGGTTAGGTGTTGGCCCTAATGTGATTCTCAATTTTGAAGATGAGGAAGGCACTGTACTACTAGCATGTGGCACTAGGCCACTTCATATGGGTCATTACCCAGTTTGTGAAGCTGACATTGGCTAAGATGGAATACTTGCACTCACATTCTATGTTGTTGATCTAGTGCCCAAAGGTTTAGAGGTATCCTCACTTAACTCTTTATAAGGAACAACTTGATCAATCACAAAATTATAGTCTAAGTTTGTAAAATGATCAAATTTTATGTTGATAATAAGGTTAGTTATCACTCTTCTTTCTTCCTATGGTAGATCTAGTGCATGATCTTGTGCCTTAGGTTAAAAGGGGTAAGGCACTTCTAACACATCTTCTATTACCAAATTCTATAGGGACCTAGTGCATTCTTGATCCCTCAACTATTGAGATCAATCTATTACTTCATTACTTCTCTTTTCCTCACTCTATTGAAATTTAAGAGATCCTTCCCTATGCCTTTCTCACTCACTACAGGTTCTCTCAACACATCCACATTACAGACCTTGTATCATCCTATGCTTCCTCTTATTATATGTCTATCTCCTAAGCTCTTAGGTGTAAATATGGTCATCCCCATCCATTGCACTTCACCTATGCATCCATTTATTCCCCATTGCATTGATCACATGTGAAAGGACTTTAGCCGTCTATTCGTATGGTTTCAAATATATAATCCACCATTAGTTTCTTAAGTTCTGAGCTAAATAATTTCACAAATGTGCATCTAGGATTATGTAAGAATTGATATTCTACTTCTTCAGGGTAGGAGTATATCGATACTGCAAACTCAAACACATAATTATTTAGTGCTCCTTGACACCATTTATCTACAATTCTAGTCTAAGTGGCATCAAGGTTATCAAGATTATCTAGGTGCTCTTTCATCCACTTAAGGTGTTGTCCATAGATACACCTTATATGGGTTGCACAGATAGATAACCATTGTTACACATGCTCAGTTAGTTTGGAAAAGAAAACCTCATATATGGTATCATACAAGTTGTTCTAGACCCACTTCCTTGGCTTTTATTCTTTACAAGATGGATGCTTCAATGCAACACTATCTTCCACCTATTGTATCTAGTGCTTGATGTTCTCAAGGGAGGTTCAAATCATTATTATATTACACCATTGTAACAATAAAATTCAACACGGGTCTTGATAATGGAACCAAAATGTTGTAGAAATAGTTAGGGTATCAATTCATTTACTTTGTCAGGAACTTATCTAGTTATCCAAGTAAATCTTAAACTTGTTATAATTATGCACAAAAATAGACTAATCATGTAGTTCAACATTTATCACTTGACTATACTGACATCAATTCACATAAGGCCCAAGCCTTATGTGCTCACCCAAAGAATAATAGAGAAAGAACCAAGGTCTGCATTGGGCTAGTTGTGCCATGTCTCAACTCATTATTCATAGGACGTGGCCATTACAATAATGGCATTGACAAATTCATTGGCATAAACCATTCCTAGTCTAGGTTGATAGACTATAGGTTCAAGGCCTATTAGGGGAGCTCATTCTAGTCATAGGGGCACAAGTTTATATTTGGCATCTATATTATCTCAAGGGCATAGATATTTTTATTAATAGGCTTTGAACCATTTGGAACTTTGATGGGTCAAGGGGATTGCTTTACATCAAATATTTATGCTTAATTTAGCACCTTAGGCATAGATATCATTATTTGGCATGTGGTCTTTCTTACACTTAGAGTATTCCTAAATAATATGCTAACATAATCATAAATTATAGAGATGTCATTAATGATCATATATTAAACTAACCATTATACTTATTATAAACATTACATAATTTAATAATGAGGTAAAATACATTAAATAAAAAGACACCATGTATTATAGAAACCAATCTTCATTTACTTAATGTTTAAAATATAGGGTATAGTTCATATTGAAAAATAGAGTAAATGTTCATATAAACTACTAAATGGCCCAACATATCATAGGCAAGCTTGGGCACTACAAGGTGGATCCTTGAATGCATCCATGTTAATCCTTGTGTTCAAAGGTATTCAAATTACTACTATCTAGAACCAATTCTACATAGCTATGATACATCAAAGTTTTTTCTTTTCTTACTAGTTTGATCTCAGTTTTATATCACTTAGGAGCATCTTCATACCAGTATAGAGGGCACATTTTGGGTATAGAGTTGGGTATTTTAGAAATCATTTCACTAGCTCCATTACTTTATGCTCTTTTTGTTATGATCACCACATGATATAACTCTTTGAAGATGCCCAAGTCATCATATTATTAGTTAGCTTCCTGCCAGATAGCACATGGTATACATCAATTCTTATATTTGGTGCAAATGATACCAATACATCAATCATAACAAATGATTTCCTCATGCCTAAGTGTCTATCAAGTTCATGTGGATCCATACTTATATGAAGTAGGGGCCTAATATAGCCCATGGTCTAGACCTAAAAACATAAGAGTGAAGGTGACACAAAACCCAAAATATTCTAGATAGTCACATATAAATCCAATAGGTATTATTTATTAGACATTTACATCTAATTTAGGTGTAAGTATAAATTCAACCATTTGAGGTCAATGCAAGTGTTTGAGGATACAAAGTTCAAATTTATAAAATCTAATCGTTGATCTAGGACACTGATCTAGTTTATTTTGAACTTGTTCCATCTCATATTAGTATTCATACATTAAACTAGCTATGTACTCTTATTTTCATTTTAGTTCTATTTTAATCAATAGTTTTAATTACTATATTTAGCATATCTTATATATAAATTTAGAATATTGTTTATTTGATTTTTTAAGTAAATTAGCCTAATATATATCTATTTATCACCCTTGTGCCTATTCATTTATATATTATTAATCATATACTATATTGACCCATCTCAATTTAGGGTTAAACATTTGGTAAACTTGAATTTTGGTCCCAAAAACCATAGATATTTATCTAAGGTTTATTGATTCTCTATTCTTAATTTTTTATCTTTGATTTAATAATATTTCACGAGTTAAAAATTAGATTTGATTTTGTTACAAATATATCAATATGTAGGCATCTATAGACAATTTAGGGCTCCAATTTATGATTATAACTATGGTTTATTATTATAATTTATTAATAAAACCTATCACCTATCATTCAATTAAATAATCAAATTTGTAAATATAATGAGAGGGTTTAAAAACATAATTAGAATTTAAGCCCTCTTTATAACTCTTATTGAAATATTATTGAGCCTCTTCTTCCTAACCCTAAAAAGAGTGATAGGTACCATCCCTCTAACTAGGTCTATGATATCACTCCTTCAATAGGTAAATTAGATGGTATATGTATGTATGTTTAATCTGAAGTAACTAGGTTTTGTGCTTGTGAATCCCTAAAAGATAAAATCATCCTTATGAACAAGTTAATAGAATATTTACAAAATAAAAATAAATACTTTGTTTCAAATATCACATTATTAGAAAATCAGATTGCATATGCCAAAAATCTAAAACATGATATTTCTAATCATGTATTTACATTTTGAAATAACAATGTTGTACCCAATAAGGTTTCACATCAAACTAAAAAGATACAACAAAATACATATAAAACAAGTGAATAAAAAAGTGACCCACAAGCTACTAAGAGTCTAAGCAAAATCATAAGATAAATGATTCAAGACAAAGTGATTAAATTACCTCATCCACCTCCTATTAGGAAATTCAAATACTATTATGCATATCATAGAATGCATGGGCATCATACAAATTATTTTTTTGTATTAAAAAATAAAACACAAAGTGAAAAAGGTAGTGATGATCATATAGTTGATACATGAACCAATAAAACCACTAACATTGTGAATACCCCTCCTAAACCACAAGTACCAAAATATAAAATGTGGTTACCAAATAAAAATTTAGAGAAAAAATAGTTATAAATTATAATAATGAAAAAATATACTTGAGTTCTAAGAGTGTTACTTGAGACCACCTATCCATAACTTTGTCATAGACCTATATTAGGGACTATTTAGATACTTATCTAGCACTTGTGTGGATCACACATGTCCATAAACATCCCTAAAGTAGTCCCAGACTCTCAATTTAGCATCTTAGTCCCTAGTGCCTTAGATTCTACCATCTAGACACTAGTGCCATAATTTGGAGAGTAGCACCAATTGAGCTAGTCTCCGAATTTGGGTGTTATTATAATTTTCCTACCTTTAGACACCAACATATATATTTTCAAAACAAAAATCACCTAGGATTGACCTAGACCTCTTTTATGACCCATACAAGCACTAGAACAATTTATATATACATGAATCTTATCCTTTTATCCACTATATGTAAATGAGATGCAAATAACACAAATAAACTCAGAGCAAGTTGTGCACAATCAAGGTGATTAATCATTATTATACCCTACTTCTACTTATATCCATCAACAACCATCCCAAGCTCATAATACTCATATTTCTAGTCTCAAGATCCACTCAAAAGAACTTAAATTAGCATTTATATTATCTTCACTTATACTTATACTAGCACTTAGGTGTGGAGAAATAAAATGAGTTTGATCCCTCCTCAGAGGATTGGTATGTAGGCAACTCTCATCATAATGGGGTGTTAAATATGTCTAGCCTACCCTACTAACATCACACTTTAATACTTGTACCAACTAGATGCCCTAACAACATGCATATTTAGGTTTTACATATAAAATAAATAAAAACATGTCAATAATAGGGAATCATAACTTGTGCACACAAGGAAGAAGATTGGTAGACTCAAACATAAGTTCACCCAAAATATCAAAATAATTATGTATAGAGGACACTATCACTCAAAGGACACTAGAACCATTGACACTATCCTCCAATTAGGTAACTAATTTCTAGAAAGGGTTTTGAGACCTAGATCCTATTTATGACACTTAGATCAACCCTTGTGCTAATTTTCAACTTCCAGATCTCCCATCTTAGTCACATTTAAACTAAGTACTTGTCCACATAATTTATTGCTATTTTTATAAAGGTGAAACTAATTCAATTCTATTACAAATTAGTGGTTGTATTTATTGCATATTTTTACCCTTATTTACCATACTCAGACCCTTTAACAACCTAAGGCTTAAAGTCATAAACCCTAAAAAGTTAAAAAATTTGGTAAATCTAACTTCATATGCTAATCAAATTGTAACCCTAGATGCTACTAGGGTCTGTCTATTTATTTTTTGTATTTTCCTTAGTTGTGTTAATATTTTTAGATTTCATAAATTCTATTTTAGCATCCCTCTTTCACTTTGTTTACTATGTTCCAGTTAAATTTTTTATCTCTCTTCCCTTAAGAATAAGTTCTAGGCTTATTAAAAATCCTATTAAGCATACCTATATTCCTTATATTTGAGCTTATACCATGGAAAAAGTCCAATTACATCCCCCGTCATTGATCCTTCACACTGTGATTATGTGGAATTAAATAATAATGTATCCAAAGATGAGTAATATAATCAACATCAAAATGATATACAATATGGGAATTGAGATACTCTCCCTCCACATAAAATGAATATCTTATAGTTAATAAGGATGATATTTTACAAATTTTTAGAGATAAACTTTAGGAAAAAACCCATTATCATGCATATATTTTATAATCCATAATGTAAATAAAGAAAAAAATAAATAATGGTCAATCTCCTACTCCCCCAGATAATAATATTATTACACTTACTTTGGGGGAAACTCAACTTGTAAAAAAACATAGTTTAACTCAAAAACCTTAAACAATAAAAACACCTTCTATGGATCATTCCTCCTCTCCAAATATACAATCCCTTATTCATGATATTCATTATTTTTAAACTAAGGTGTTACATCTTGAGTAGTGTGATACTAGGCCATAACATGCCTTAGATTCTCATGTTCTTTTACATACAATTTTGGAACATCACATAGTGAAAAATCATTTGCCATTCAGATTCATGGGAACCTAAGCTTATTTTGTATGATGGAAAGGGTGACATAGAGCACCATCTACAAGCTTTCCATGTCGCATGTTTGGACTAAATGTCTAATTATTGGATCCTTACTAAGTTTTTCCCATGTAGTCTAAAGTAATATGCCTTAAAGTCATTTTATGATATTCCAAATCAGTCCATGTAATGTCCCTTACTTAGGGGCTCTCTTATCTGCACAAAAAAAACTGATACCAAAGACCAAAGCTCTGATACCACTGTGATGTCCCTTACTTAGGGGCTCTCTTATCTGCACAAAAAGCTCTGATACCAAAGACCAAAGCTCTGATACCACTGTGATATCCCCAACCAATTGGGATTATATAAACTCATAAAACTCTGATCACCATATAAACTTGCAGAATATATTCAAATAAGCATACACAAATCACAGTATAATCTCTTAATAGCAAATAAAGATCTCATTACTTGTTCTTCTGGACGATTACACATTAGAGTCTCTGTTATACACAATAAAGAATATTAAAATCTGGTCCTAAAAACCCTGACTTGTCAAACTGGGAATAAAATTGTAATTCTGGAAGTCTCGGTTTTTCTGTGTCGACACACAGTCGCCGTCGTCGGTCGATATCTCGCCGACGTCGGTCTCTGCCGGTCGGATTTCTGCCGACGTCGGTCTTCAGTCGACCGATGTCGGTCACTGAAACCCTCTGTCTGCCGATGTCGGTTCCTGCACTGATCTGTACGAACCCGTACGGATTCTGTACGGCCGCAAATTAAGCACAACTTCCCTGTTTTCAACCCCTGATCTGAAGATATCTGTCTCTAGCACAGTAGATCTCTAGCTGTATAATTTATTGAATCAAAACATAAAGCAATAAATACCTGGAATATCTGTGATAACTTCTATGTGAAGTTATCTCTCAAATACCTGTAATACTATGATAACTTCAGAGTGAAGTTATCTCTCAACCCTGGAATTCTGTGATAACTTCTGAATGAAGCTATCTCTCAATTTGGCGATAAATCAACTGATCTTTCACAGCCTCTAAATCACACACAATGAAGAGGGAACGTTCTCCACTGCAATGGAATCCTGGAACCCTTGGCTCAGTCTTCACAGAAGAATTTCTTCAATTTTCAATAATCAATAATCAATGCATAATCCACAATGGCCTCCATGTGAAACCCTTATACCCTCAAAAGATATGCTTTCCCTAATTAGGGTTTTCTTAAATTAGCATTAGGGTTTCTAATTTAAAATTAGACCAAATAATTAATAATTAATAATTAATTATTAATGAGACCAATTAATTAATATTTGATTAAATCAATCAAATATTAATATCTCCCTCAATATACGTCGGCTCCTCAAACCGATCAAAGCAGGTGAATCAGGGAGTGATTCCGCATATGACCATACCAAAATAAAGGTGCTCCACTGCGTATCAAATATCCATAAAAAGTAGGAGCTCAAGCCAAATGTGTCTGAAATACCCTGAATGAAAATCAAATGAAGAAATCTTGTGAATCAAAGTCGAGCCAAGCTCCATTATGACCCTCTATCCATCTTATTAGCCTACGAAGGTCGCATAATAGGCCAATCATCAAATCTGTCAATGTCCACAAAAAAGGGGACATGACAATCCGCCCCTCCAAAAATTGCTTGTCCCCAAGCAATCTCGGAACAATGAACTACTCAATCCCCCTGGATCCCAAGGAAACAATTGTGTAGCATTCATCATATCACCAATCAACCTATGTGAATAAATCATCAACAGTAATAGCATCAACAGTATCAAAATCAGCAACTGATAAACTGCACTTGGCACCCAAACAACTATCTGAAGACCAACTGTAGATGCCGGAGGAAGAAACCACACTGTGGAACTCAAGCCAACTAAAACATCCACTCTGTCAAAATTCAAGTCTCTGTCTAACTGATACCCACACCCAACTGGATCGTGGATATGACAATCATGGGTCCCTGAGTCACTGACACCAAAACTAATCTCTAAATGCAAAGAAAAATAAGGAGCATACCTCACCGTATGATGCTGGTAAGAACCCCCAAACTCTGCTACTGGCACACTATTGCCAAACTGGGACTCAATGGATGGCTCCAATCTCGGCTCAAAAAACATCACCTCAACATCCCTGTAAGGTAACATAGTAGAAAGGGTTCGTAGAATCCCCTCACCCAATCTGCTAATAGCACTAGAACCTCGGATCAGAACACCTTCTGTCATCTTATGTGAGTCCAGACGAACACCTGCACTATCCAATAAATACTCCATGAATGGTTTAGTGCAGTAGAAATTATATGTGGAAGCATCAACATACTCCCCCACACACCCCAACTGATCTCTCTGTAAAGGTGGCACAACCAACTGTACCACACTGTCATCTGTGTGAGAATAATCAATCTGGAGATTCGACTCCACTGGTATCTCCCGCTTATCAGAATCAGGTACTCCCAAATCCTGAATACGTGTATCAGCCTCAACAACATGTTCATCAGCAACAACTACAGGAATGTACTCATCACCAACCACCTCAATATACAAATGATCAACGTCAAAGCTCATATCAACAGACGGAGTATCAACAACTATAGCATCACTGTCTAACTCTTCCATACAGAAAGAAACAACCGGTGAAACTAAGTCCTCAAAACTGTCCACTGCATTCTCCTGAGTATCATCTGCAATCATAGGATCCTAGGACTCTGCTACAATCTCTGCCATAGTTGAGAGATCATCAACCCTCAGCGCACTAACATCTGAGCCCACCTGTACACTCTGAGCGCAAGCATCTAACTCATCATCATCTTCACTATATCCTATCTCATAATCATAATAATTATGGGACATGCTACTCTTTCGTTGAAGTGATCTGTAGTGCTCTCTCCTATGCTTAACAAAGCGATCAAAAGGCAACAACTTCTGAATTCGAGGTGGTACTAACTCCCACTCCTCCTTCACTATCATATACCGTGCGGGTTTGTTTTTGGATGTAGGATATGAAAGAATTGCATTCATCCTCTTCTGGGTTTCATCCAACTGCTTCAAACTGTGTTCCAGCTTCTTCATATCATTGTCCCACTGTTTCTGAGTATATGAAGGCATCATGATCCTTCGCTGATTCGATCTACCCCAACTACCCAACAGGATGGCAAGACATTAGTTCTGATGTGCCCAACAGGATGGCAGGAATTTAGCTCTGATACCACTGTAATGTCCCTTACTTAGGGGCTCTCTTATCTGCACACAAAAAACTGATACCAAAGACCAAAGCTCTGATACCACTGTGATGTCCCTTACTTAGGGGCTCTCTTATCTGCACAAAAAGCTCTGATACCAAAGACCAAAGCTCTGATACCACTGTGATATCCCCAACCAATTGGGATTATATAAACTCATAAAACTCTGATCACCATATAAACTTGCAGAATATATTCAAATAAGCATACACAAATCACAGTATAATCTCTTAATAGCAAATAAAGATCTCATTACTTGTTCTTCTGGACGATTACACATTAGAGTCTCTGTTATACACAATAAAGAATATTAAAATCTGGTCCTAAAAACCCTGACTTGTCAAACCGGGAATAAAATTGCAATTCTGGAAGTCTCGGTTTTTCTGTGTCGACACACAGTCGCCGTCATCGGTCGATATCTCGCCGACGTCGGTCTCTGCCGGTCGGATTTCTGCCGACGTCGGTCTTCAGTCGACCGATGTCGGTCACTGAAACCCTCTGTCTGCCGATGTCGGTTCCTGCACTGATCTGTACGAACTCGTACGGATTCTGTACGGCCGCAAATTAAGCACAACTTCCCTGTTTTCAACCCCTGATCTGAAGATATCTGTCTCTAGCACAGTAGATCTCTAGCTGTATAATTTATTGAATCAAAACATAAAGCAATAAATACCTGGAATATCTGTGATAACTTCTGTGTGAAGTTATCTCTCAAATACCTGTAATACTATGATAACTTCAGAGTGAAGTTATCTCTCAACCCTGGAATTCTGTGATAACTTCTGAATGAAGCTATCTCTCAATTTGGCGATAAATCAGCTGATCTTTCACAGCCTCTAAATCACACACAATGAAGAGGGAACGTTCTCCACTGCAATGGAATCCTGGAACCCTTGGCTCAGTCTTCACAGAAGAATTTCTTCAATTTTCAATAATCAATAATCAATGCATAATCCACAATGGCCTCCATGTGAAACCCTTATACCCTCAAAAGATATGCTTGCCCTAATTAGGGTTTTCTTAAATTAGCATTAGGGTTTCTAATTTAAAATTAGACCAAATAATTAATAATTAATAATTAATTATTAATGAGACCAATTAATTAATATTTGATTAAATCAATCAAATATTAATATCTCCCTCAATATACGTCGGCTCCTCAAACCGATCGAAGCAGGTGAATCAGGGAGTGATTCCGCATATGACCATACCAAAATAAAGGTGCTCCACTGCGTATCAAATATCCATAAAAAGTAGGAGCTCAAGCCAAATGTGTTTGAAATACCCTGAATGAAAATCAAATGAAGAAATCTTGTGAATCAAAGTCGAGCCAAGCTCCATTATGACCCTCTATCCATCTTATTAGCCTACGAAGGTCGCATAATAGGCCAGTCATCAAATCTGTCAATGTCCACAAAAAAGGGGACATGACAGTCCATCACTATATTCAATCCATTGGAAGATATATTTTTGGCACACTTTTTAATCAAAATCAGTGATAAGATATCATATGCTCAAGTGGCACAACATAATATAAAATCCAATGAGCCTATTGCAGAATATATCATGTGATATAAAACTATATTTGAAAATATTACTATCCCCATGGTAGATAGAGAGATCCAAGAAATATTCAAATAAATTTTATAACCAACATTACATGGAGGCATCTTGTTCAAGAAGTTTCCAAAATTCAAAAATTTATGCCACATAGTGAAAGAAAGGGAATTCAAGATTATCTATATGGGTAAATTAAAATACACAAATGGATTATATTCAAATAATAAGATTTATAGTAATCCTACATAAAAAATAAGGGCCATTGAAAAAAAGATTGATCCAAAGTCCACAATTAACATAGCTTCAGAGCCACCTCCTCATCTAATTTTATTAGCTCCTCCATAAAGAGTTTTCACCAACCTTCCATAATAACCAAAACATGTTTCACTATAGTTCCTAGATTTTAATGTCATATCTCTCTCTCCCATCAAATAGGTTACTATGGCATGACCTCTTCCAAATAACTATGATTCTAATGCATTCTTTGACTATCACAGGGCACCAGGACATACTACAAATATATACATTAACTTGAAACATAGGATACAATATTTGATAAAGGATAACATAACTAATGTGGGCACACCTAGAGGCACTCAAAGTTCAAAAAAATAGAAGTTAAGGCATTTAAAATATTTTTGGATCCATTATAAAACATATAACTAATGAGGTAATAGGTAATTTAGGTGTTCAATATACATATTAGGCATATCCACCACTGACATCATATCACACTACTACATAAGATTCACACCACTTACATAATATCATTAGTGTGTATCATACTACGTACTGGCTAGACCACTCATCACTTTCTCAGAGAAGAAGATTATTGATGATTTTTCAAATTTATGTACACTCTTTATACAAGCCTACATTGATCATCATCCTATTCAGAGTGTTATGGTTCACAATGGGTCAAGTATTAACATGTGAATTATCACATTTATACAAAATTTGGGTTATTAAAATTAGGAAATTTCTATGACTAACATATTTATCCATGGTTTTAATGGCCACATTTAGAGCTCCATTAGGGAGATTATACTTCACTATAGGTTGGACTAGTGCATTTGGCCACTAAATTCATAGTAGTACCTAGTGTAGGAATATTTGACATGTTATTAGATAAACCATGGATACAACATATACAATCCATTATATCCACCATCCATATATGCCTCAAGTACATACATGTTAATTATATGGTCATTATTTAGGGTATTTCATATCATTATTCTTTACCTATCCCACAAGTAATCATACTATGGCAACTAGTTATAGTTCTAAGCACATTTCCCATCAGTACATAGTAGAGTTCAATTGAGCTACTAGTACATGTGATGTTTACTCCCATAGTGTTACCACATATGCATATTCTCTCATGGAGACCCTTATTAAAGAGACCTTTACATCATAGATATGTTGTAGACTCTAGAGGGCATCCATATAACCTGTTTCTTCCAAGATCAGTATTATTGAGTTCTTAGGGTTATTAAAATAGGGCACCCATGTCAATTATATCATTTTATACCCCATGGGTCCTTAAGACCCCTACATTTTATAGGACACCCCAACCAACTTCACAAATTTGTAACACAACTTCATGGGTAGTATCATCTATAGATAACTTAGTACAACATGTTTTGGGACCTTAGTTACCTTTTTATTAGCACAAATGATTAATATTTATTTATTTGACACATGCCACATTGATAGTGGGTTCTCATGTAGGAATTATCAGTTATTAGTTCTTCCATTATTGTACATAGTTTCATTATTTCTTGTTCCTTGTATATAGTTTCATTTTTATGTTATTTTTACATAGTTCATATCTAGAAAATGATATATATATATATATATATATATATAATATGTAAAAACATAAAAACATTCAAACATTTACTCAAAAAATAGAAATTATAGATTGTATGCATTATCATGTTTACGCTTCTTATACTTTCCAGGTACTACATATGCTAGTTATCTTAGTATAGTCAGTTTTTATCATACATACATTCTTCACTTGTTCTTATTGAGTGTTTGTAGCTACTTATAGGACACAAGTCCACTACATAGATCTAAATTTACTAATATCTACCCATTGGAGGCATATACATAGATACAAAAATTCTTCATTTGATACATTCACCCATTTGGGGGCATCCTATACATAGTTATAATTACCATGTTACATCTATATAAACTCTAAATCATAGATTTAGCATTGTTATATCTCGATATTGATCATCCTACACTACTTAAATTCATTACTGAATACTAATACTCTAGACCCAACTTATGTACATCTTTGATCTTATACAGACTTGTACCACATGTTTATTCATACTTTCATTTATAAATTTATTATTTTAAACTTGATTGTATCTCTATGTTTTTACATCTATTCAAGGGAATTTGAATATGCCATTGCTTTGTATCTCTATGCCAACTTATTTTAATTATATGTATGCTTTAGACATGTGCCCATTTCCTTGTGTGTTCTTTCTTGATTATGTATAAAAACATATGAACATGTCCTTTCATGTGTCTCTAAGCCAACTTTCTTGTTGTTTATGTACATGGATATTTGAACATGTCCTTTTATGTATTTATTTCTTAGATTTAGTGACATGTGGCCATGTCCCTTATATTGTGGCTACCTGGTCTAATTTATATGCCTCATGTGTGTTGTATGTATGATTTTCTATATGCATCATGTCCATGAAATTTATCTCTTGCTTGTTTCACACTCCCATTTTCCATTCCATGAAGGGCATCATGCATCTCCCCTTCTTACTTGTGTGTCATGATGGACATCATGTCCCACACCCCTAGGTAACTACTTAATTATTACTAATATTTTATATTCATATAAATTATAATATATATCATGATAGCCTTGTCAATGATAGATCTAAAATACATCATACATTACAAACCTATGCTCAGAATATCTTACATTTAAATTCTATGTATGGACATTATATTGATCTATTACATATATATTATATGCATTCTTACTAACACACATTTTACAGAGCTTTTTTTTTAAGATAGTTATTTCATAAGTTTAATGACTCCCCTCAAAAGAGGGGGAATTCATAAAGGTTTGTCATAAATATCAAGTTATATGAATGCACTTAGAGTATAATTTTTAACACACATGAATAGAATTAAAAAATCAATTTTAAGAGAACATAGTGGGAAACATTGACATAGAGACCAATTTCAATTGCACAAAAATTAGTACGATTAGACATTAGTGCCGAGATTGGGACATTAGTGACACCAAAAATAATATCCAAGATATGGTGTTACTATCTAGTAGCCTTAGTTTTAGGAGATTCTATATTTTCCAAAATATTACAATAGTTATATTCTAGGTTTACATAGGTTCAATTACAAATTACTAATTTAGGATTAGTTTAGCACAAATTAATACCAATTTACTTAGATTGGGGGCATCATGCACAACATGATCATTCTAATTTTAGTTTTAGATACTCATATATAGATTATTACAACTCAATATTGAATCCATAGACTCATATATCAAATTTGGTGTCATGTACATGACACATTATTTTTATATGCTCATTTATGCACCAGTTGATTAGATGGAATGAAAAACTCCATGTCATTTTTTACATTATACACACACTAGACACCATGTTCCAAGTTACCCACCATATTAATGCCTTACTCTAATTTTAGTGGTTCGCATTCCCAAGTGGCCTAGAGGTATTTTACATTCCATAGTTCTTGAGTGGCCATAGAGATGACATATATAGTTCTAATTATAATTATACATCTTTGGCTACATTATGTAATATAGATACATATACATCTAATACACATGGGTAAGCAATGATAAATTCATGGTCTAATTTCTTGATCCACCTACACGAGAGGTTTGGACACACCATTATTCCAATCCAAGCTATTCATAGGTCATGAGCCACTAAGTAGGGGTGGGCAATGATGGAGTCAAAATTGGATTGAGTTATTGAGCCACCCACATATGGGGATTGAGAAAACCATAATCTCGATATAATATATTCACTAATTGATTATTATCTACATGTATACACACATATTATCACCAAGTTTATGCATTGGTTCATATACCTAGTGAGGTGTATTCATTTATTTCCTCTCTCTTATCTCTTTACTTAGTTTTGTCTTTGATTTTGATATCTAATTAAGGATTGATCTATGCACATTTTTGTTGTAGGACACATAATAAAACATGATTAAAATTCTAAAATCTATATTAATTGGATTTACCTCTTAGGTAGGTCTAGGTACACTTCTTTTTATTTATCCTAGTCATTTTGCTTTTTCTACATTTATACAATAAATCAGGGTAAATGTATTAATCTAAAAATGACACTTGAGTGCTAAGAGTGTTACTTAAAACCACTCATTGATAATTTAGTACTAGACCTATCTTAGGGCCTATTTAGATACTTATTAAGCCTTTTTACAAGCCACACACATCCTTAAACATCCCTAAAGCAGTCCCAAACCCTCACTTTTTCATATTAGCCCCTAGTGCCTCATTTTTTACTACCTAAACACTAGTTCCATAATTTGGACACTAGCACCAATGGCACTAATATCCTATTTTGTATTATATTATACTTTTCTTGCCTTTGGACACCAATGGATATGTTTTCAAAATAATAATCACTTAGGGTCATCCTAGACATGTTTTAAGACCTGTACAAGCATTATAATAGTATATATACATGACTTTTATCCCTTTATATATTAGATGAAAATGAGTTTCAAATAACACAAATAAACTTAGAATAATTTATACATAATCAAGGTTATTAATCCCTATTCAACCTTAATTTTTCATACAACCATCTATATCCATCCCAAGATTAGAACACTTAGATTTTCAACCTCAAACTCCACTTAAAATCACTCAAACTGACATTCATACTAGCTTCACCTGTACTTGTAATAAAACTTAAGTGGGGAGAGCTACATTAGGATTTATCTCTCCTCAGAGTATTGTTATATAGGTAACTCTCATTAAAATAGGGTGTTGAGGATGTCCATCTTACCCCACTAACATAACACTTTTCTACTTGTGCTAATTGGAAGTCTAAAAAATTTGGAGGTTTAGGGTTTGCATACAAAATCACTCAAAATAGGACACTAAAAGGGAATTAGAACTCATGTGCATAGGAATAGGCTTAGAATACTTAGACATATGTTCATCTAGAATCTTATAATAGCTATGCATAGATGAAACTAGTATTAAAAGAAAGACAATCTAACCATTGGTACTACTATCTAGTTAGGGTGTTATTTTACAAGAAGGGTTTTGACACAAGCATTAGAATAGTATAAATACAAGAATTTTATCCCTTTATACACTAGATGGAAATGTGATGCAAATAAAACCAAAAAAATCAAAACAAGTTGTGTATAATCAAGTTTATTAATCCCTTTTATACCCTGCTTATATGTGCAACCATCTATAGCCATCCTAATCTCAGAATACTCAGATTTTTAATCTTAAGCTCCACTCAAAATCACTCAAAATGACATTTATACTAGCTTCACTTGCACTTGCACTAGCACTTAGGTGGGGAGAACTACATCAAGACTGATCTCTCCTTAGAGTATTGGTATATAAGTAACTCTCATCACAATAGGGTGTTGAAGATGTCTAGCCTACCCCACTAACATCACACTTTGATAATTTTTTCAAATGAATGCCATGAAAACTTAGAGGTTTAGGGTTTACATACAAAATCATTAAAAATAGGTCTAATAGGTAATCAAAACTCATATGCATAGGAATAGGCTTAGTAGACTCAAATATAGGTGCACCTAGAAGCTTGAAATAATTTTTCATTGTGGATACTAGCACCAAAAGGACACTATCACCATTGGTGCTACTATCCAATTAGGGGACTATTTTATAGGAAGGGTTTTGACACATGGATCCTATCCACATCACTTAAATTAGCCTTTTTCCTAGTTTATAACCTCCAGATCTCTCATCTTAGTCACTTTATAGCTAAGTCCTTGTTTAAATCATTTATTGTTATTTTTAGAAAGGTAAAACTAGGTCGATTCTATATGAGAAAGGAATGTTGGAAGTAATCGTGATGGCTGCAGCTCTGGGTTTTGCGCACGTGAACCCAAATTTGAAATCAGGTGTAGTGTGCCGAGCGGCCGGTGAGGCTATGGAGGAGATTCTTACTGCAAGTAAAGGGAAAGGGATTCCTGTTGTGAGGATTAAAGAAACCACAGCTGTGTGTCTGGCCTTTGATCCTGGTTTAGGGCATGGACCAGGGGGACGACCCTATGCAGATGTGGTGGCCTTCGAAGCAAAAATTCATGAAGCTCGGCCTCATACAACACCTGTACCTACCTGTGTTTTACCTGTAAGTGCCTTAAAACCCATTAGGGTAACTCTAGACCCTAAATTAGTAGAATATATCTTCTAAGAAGAAAAACAGTTTTCCTCTTGTGCTGCCATTTTTCGTTTCCGTGGTTTCTGGCCTTTGTTTGTAGATCTACAGAATTGGATTGCTAAGAGTTGGTTGCATATTAAAGATGGTCAAATCCAGACCTGCGCCAGGGGTTTTTTTATAGTAATATTTC